>JAOUZG010048464.1:432280-444671 GCA_026289955.1 Argiope argentata
GTTAATTAATTTTTATTTTAATTTATAGTAATTTTCATCTTAGTTTAGCTTGTATTAATTTCATTCTAAACTGTTCTGTTATTTATTGATCCAGTTCCTACTTTTTAATTCTACACATCTTTACTTATAATAAAGCTCAATGTGTGTGTGTCTGTTGGTGCTCTACAGGCCAGACCGTTTGATCTACAATTACCAAATTTGGTACGTGTATACCTTAGGGGCCATGAATGTGCACTTCAGAGCCTTTTTTTAATTTATAATTAAAATTTTAATTAATTAAAAAACGAAATTTTGATGTTTTTTTGCTATAACTTCTGAAAATATTACAGCACAAAACTGATTTTTGCATCAAGTTAAAGTTCAAAAAATTAGTTTTTCAATGAAATGATGTTTTGACCTATAAATAAAAATTCTATTTTTAAGAAATTTTTAAACATTTAATTTAATCAACATCAATTTATTTCGCATTAAATAAAAATAAAATGTTATCTTCACGAGGATCTCAAAAAAAGCAGCTTTTAATAATATGTTGTCATTACATTTTCAGAAATTCTGATTTAAATAAATAAGTTAATTACTACTGCAAATGAAACATAGAAAAATGTAATTTTGTGTAAGTGATTATATGAAATGAAATAAATAGGAAATGTAATATTTTTTAGTCAATAAATGCAAGAGAATTTTTTTTATGATTGTTTGCAATAAATTAAGAATTAAAATAAATAAAAATACAAAATAAAAATATATTACAAAAGTGTAATAGTTAAAACTAAAAAAGAAAGCACCAAATGATAATCTGCTCAGTGCGAGATTAATTATTTAAAAGTAAGAAATTGTGAACAAATTTAAAAGATGACACCATTTCTATGAAATGACAAACAAAAAGCAATTGATAATAAGTTGATGAAAAGTAAAATAAATTCTTAATTAATTCTGCTTAAGTAAAACATTTCTACCTTTGTGTTCTTTTTACTTTTTAAAACTTTAAGACATGATTTTTAATTGTTATATGAAGAATATATATTATGCAAATCAAAGAATTTGCCTTCATGAATGTAATGAATCATCTTATTTTAATGAATCCTGCCGAAACAAAAACATATCTGACTAGAGCGTTGCTAATCGCTTTATGCAAATAATGCCTCACAAGATGAAATAAACTGAGGTTCAAAAATGTCTTCATTTTGACCACACAACTATATGTTAGTGTGAATGGAATGATATTTTTTAATCTAATTTAGATCCTAATTAATTTCTTAACTTATATCTTAGTTTAGCCCATATTAATTTAACTCTAATATGTTTCCTGATCTAATTCTTACTTCTCTTTTTAATAATCCTGAACATGATTTCTAAAATCTGCTAAATTCAACAGTGAAGGGATAAAAATCCTTAATGTTTACCACATTCTTATAAAGATACCTAACTTCCTTTGTCCTAAATCTACAATTATCAAAGAAATCCCTATCAAAATCTCATTATAAAAACCAAAGGGAAAATTTTAGTCTTCTATGCACTTGTGTTGCGATTTAAATTGCAAGAATAAGTATTTTTTACAATTTTTTTTTTGTGCATAAATTATTCCCCCTGGGATGCAATAAATCAAAGTTTAAAAGTTTCGTCCATTTAGACACACAACTACTAAAAAAAATGTTTACATTTATATATAAAATTTGTGTAAATCTCCAGTTGAATTTTATAATAGACACTATATGTGTAGGGAAAGCAAGGGCCTTTGGCTGCTGCTTGGAGTGTTCTTTAATTCATCCTTTCTAAATTCTCTTCTTTATCTTACTTCTCATTTATTTAAATAAGTATTTTTCTGTAAATGAGGCTAATCGAATATAATTCTTATTGATATTCTTGTATCCTAAATAAAAAAAAAAAAAAAAACAGATTTAAAAAATATAAATCAACCTAGGAAAGTATTACACTTGAAATATTTCCTTGTAGTTTCTTACTTAAATATATTTTGCTTGGTTTCTTTTTTGTCAGTCATTAATTTTTCATTCGTTAATTTTTTTCTGAAGATACAATTTTTTTCAACCAGGAAGGAAATATGTTTTTTAAAATATAAATAATTCTAACTTACAAAAAAAGTTGCATAGTTTTCTTTATATATATATATATATATATATATATATAAAATTAGCTAAAAAATCAGCATTTTTCAAAATAAAATATTTTTACTGTAGTAATTTAATTTTTAATTATTTTGAAATCCTTACTAAAATTGCCCTTATTCTGCCGTATTTGCATGAGAAATTAGAAATATAACAAAAGTACTGTTAGCACTAATCAAATTCCTTTTAATTGCACAGTAGTGTAAACTTGATAATATACAAGCAAGTAAAGGTGTGTTCACCATTAGCACTCAATAGTTATTCTTGTGCAAAAAAAATCATATTTTTCAATATATAGGTATAACATTTTCAAAGTAAAAGTTTAATCTAAGTTATTATAATGTATAACATTTAAAAATCACTATAATCTTTGTTTTCATTAAAGTGAGTTACGACATAAATTTTTTAAAATTTTAATCTCCAAAGGTTAAATTTTCCACAAATAATGACTGATATGAAGTATAATCAAGCAATGCCAGTAGAACTTTAGAAATAAATAGATTAAATTAATTTATAATATCTGCAATGCTTTAATTTAATAAGGAATAATTGTATAAATACTAAAATCATTTTTTAATCATTAAAAAAAATTTAATTAGTAAAACACAATTTTAAAATGATTTATGATGTACTATATATTTGGTAGTGTTAGTGAGTAAAATTTGAAGACAATGTTCTTTTTTGTTGTATACTAACTATTTAGAAATGTTCAATTGTTTTTTATATATAGAATATATACTTGTGTCCATAAATTCAGGATAATGCAAGTTCAGAAAAAGAAAGAGTCAGAAGCAAAACAAATGTAAAAAAATGCCTGTTTATTAACCGAAAAGTAAAGATTAAAAAATATGCTATATATATATATATATATATATATATATAATATTATATCACTCATCTAGCAGTGCTCTCCGAAGTTCCAGTAGACAAGTAGAAAGTAGTTGATGGACTACAACTCATTGTCCAAGTATGTCCCACACATGTTCTACTGGATTCATGTCCAATGAGAATGTTGGCTACTTCATATGGGTGATATCCTCTGATTGAAGACATTCATTTATGATGTTTGCATGGGGGAGAACGGACATTGTCATCCATAAACATGAATTCTGTGTCCATGGTGTCCTAAAAAAACATACCTGTTGTTCCAGAATGACATACCATTGGATTTTGCCTATCAAGGTTCCAATTTGGATGTCCAGATCAATTTTGAAACCCAGGGTATTTCTTCTCCAAACTAGCAATCCTGCACCACCTTAACAGTGTTGTTCAATGATGTCTTGGCGGTGATGAGTACTTTTCACTCTCCATATGAAAGTTTGGCGACTATCAGACTGCAAACTAAACCTGGACTCATTGCAAAACATAACACAAGCCCACTGCTGCAGTGTCCACCTTGCAATATCTCTACTCAAGGCTAATAGCTGGCAACAGTAAGTTGCTGTAAATAGAACACATCTGACAGGCCTACAAAAATATTGAGGAATCTACCCTAAGTGTCTGTACACAGTCTGTCTTAAAACTGTCATACCAGTGGTAGAAGAGACCTGATGAGACTAGTTTGATGCTCTGCTTTTGCTGTTTCTTTTGGCTGTGATTACCAAATACCAGTCCTCATTCGTTGTTGTAACTTAGGAATGACCTGTACTGTAATATCTACTCACATTACCATAATCTTGGAATTATTGCCAAAGCATGGAAATGACACTTAAAGCTATTCCATGTTTCTTGAATGTTTACAGCTAGATATGCCCACTTTCCAGATAACCAGTAATTCTATCATGTAAAAAATCATCCAAATATGTCCTTTGTTCCATAACTATGTGGTTATTGCTCTGAAAGACTTTTAAAGCTCTTGCAAACAAATTTATGTCTTGGCCTTTATTCATTATGTATCACTCTCTTGCACTTTCATGTTTGTGCTATAGTATTGGTGTCTTCTAGTGTTTTTCTGCAATTGAAGACGAGTTTTGTCATTTTACGGATGATATATGTATTTTAGAGTTTCATTTCCGCATTACTCTTAATTATCCTTTAGTTATGGACATGAGTGTATTTCTTCCATGAATTATTTTGAACACTTATTATCAGTGCAGTGCAGTAAAGTAAATCTGACCTTATTAATATAAATTCTATTAATTTATGATGATCATTTAACTTATTATTTTAAAAGCTTATGCAGATTTCATGCATTTAAATGCATGATATTTATATACAGACAACTGGTATTTTTATGCATACATCCTTTTGAAGTAAGTAAGGGTTTATTAGGTTGGTATATATTAAAAAAATCATTTTTATTTGTCATTTAAAAATTCAATGTGTTTGTACAGTGTCCACCTCTATCCTATATAAATACTGTTATTTTCATCCTATTTTTCCCTTGCCTATCCTCTGTAATTAGTTATTTCATCACCAACAATTATCAAGAAATAGGATTTATTTGCTTTTTCTATCATTTCTCATTTCTGGTAATATTATTAAACAAAAATAATTTTCAACTTAATTGAAGTCATGCATTCATCCATCTATAGATTCAATAAAAGCAGAAGTTTTTAAAAAAATGTAGTTGATTTTGATCATAAGAAATTATTATCATAATTACTCCTGGCTAATTTCTATTTGAATTAAAAACATATCTATTAAGAAACTATTATTAGTTATTAAAATACCCTAAAATCTATGAAATTTTTAACTGAATCAAAATGTTTGAAATGCTATTATTAAATATTTAAAAGAATAAAAATAATCATTCAGTGCAATAAATATAAAACATTTTACTATAGAAAGTACTTCTGTTTTCTACAAAATATTTTATTGACATGTTTTATGCATTTCAGAACGAAGTGGACGGTCCCGATTCACCAGATGGGGATGAGGAAAGCACAGATAAAAAAGGGTAAATGTGCTTATAAAATAGCTTAACTCCTTCATTTTAAAAAAAAGTAATAAAGTGAAGTAATATAATTATTATTTATTAATAATTGAATATAACATGCAAGTTTTAAATTTTAATTGTACCACTGGTTTTTAATAAGACTAAAAGTAATAAAAATCTTGCACACATTTGAAATAGTCCAAAATGTTATGTAATTACAAATGATTGATAGAATGAATATTGCTTTTATTTATTTGAAATTTTGGTTTGTTTTAGGATCAGTGAGTGTTATTTTGCTGTGAAGGGTGCTGCTCTGGTCTTACCTCATGATGAATGTTTGCATGTCCACCACAGAAAAAATATTGCAAATGGAGGTAAAAAATTATTAGTAATTTAAATTACATATTTATACTGAAATATTTATTTTATCATTAATTAAATATATTTATATCGCTTTTTACAGCCTGTGATATTCAACAACATTTGCAATCAATGCTCTACTTACTTCATGCAGATGACATTCTTAAAATGGTAAACATTGCTTTTTTACAAAATCTCTTATAAAGTGTATAGTGCAAAATTTATATTCACTTCCCCCCCCCCCCTGTTTAATATCTATTTGCATAGTCTGTAATTTTCAAACTTTTGCCATCATTTGCAAAACTTGATTACCATTTAGCTCTTGAATCAATTCACATTAAGAAAGCAATAAAAAAAATGAAATTGCCAAATATTTGTTATATCTAACTATTTAAAAACTAATAAAGAATTTAGTGACTGACTTATTAATTTGCGGTATTTTCCCTATCCGATTTTAAAAGTGAAATCTATTTGATTGGGGTTAAAAAAAATTGATTTGCTCTGATATATGTATTCTATAAAAAATTGTTACTCAATAAATGTTCTGATTTTTTCCCCCTTCCTACAATATTGAGAATCATCTAAATGTTTTATCTATTTATCTACGTTTAAAAAAATGTTTTGTAAATTTTATGCATATATATATATATATATATATATATAATATAATTTGCATTACTATTTCTCTGAAATGGTTTTCTTTCAAATGTATTTTTAAGTTAAATTTTTACTTTTAGAATTTTTATATGTGCTGATTCTTTTAAACCTCAGAAGAAGAAAAAAAACAATATCCTTATTAGAAAGTATTGTAACAAAAAAAATTAACTTTTAACTAAATTTAATTATGTAATTGCTCTGACATGACAATTTTCATTTTTTCTGTATTATTATAAAAAAATAAATTATAATTTTTATCAGAATGGGTCATTCTGTTTTGATGCTTTTTTCAATAATAATTATTTTAAATGTGATCTATTTAAATGCCTTTTTTAAATTTAAATCTGATACACTATTATTGTTAAATGTAAACTTCTTCAATTTTTTAATTTATTAGCATGCTTAATAATTATTCAAGCTTTTTAAGTAACAAAGGAAAGTAAAAATTAAAAGTCAATTTATTATTATTCTATTAATGTGAAAATCTAATTTTTAGTGTTTTATTTTAATTTTATAAATGATTTGAATAGCATATATAAATGTTGTTTTTTATATATATAAACTAAATTATTATTCCATTTTTTTTCATTGTTGTTTTAATTTATGTGCCGAGTAGTTAAATCCCCAGTATTTAAAAAGATATTATTTAGAAGCATTTTATTACAAATTTATGAAATTTAGCTTACTAATAAGTTAGAAATTATTATCACATCATTTTATTATTATTATTTTTAATTAAATTCATCCTAATTTAAGCTTTCTCTGAAATTTTAAAATAACACTTTTGATTTGGACTTATTATATTTTTTATTTTAGGCGGTTAAACTTGAAAGCATCCATAGTGGCCGTACTCGATACCTAGTGGTTGTTTATCATAATGCTGGAGAACATCAAGGGGAGGAGAGCTGTTTATTGGGTATTGATTGCAATAAAGAAACCACCATAGGTCTGCTACTTCCAGTATGGGCTGACACAAGAATAACTCTTGATGGTGATGGGTAAGAAAGGTTTTTTTTATTGATATTTTTTCTCAAAATTTTGAAATGTATAATTCTTTATGTTGTGCATGATATAAACTTTTCTGGCTCCTTTTATAAAAACTCTTTATTCAGTTTCTAATGTATTTTTGTCTTTATAATAATAATTATTATTTTGTGTTTGATATATATATATATATATAGAAATGCATAAAATGACTGCATCTTATTCTTCTAATTCCTTCAAGGTTCTAATTCATTTTATTTGATTAGCCCATGTTTTTAATAGTTTGGTGGCATTTATCTGAAAATTGAAATGAATTTAAATCATACTTGTGATTACATACATGAGGCTTTAATCAGTAAAGTCTCCTGTTTTCGTTGAGTTTTCAAAAGAAGAAATAAAAATGAGAGCAGCTTTTTAATCAGGTTCTAATTTTTATTTCTCTCACATTTAAGAATTTTTTTGGGGAATGCTTATGTCTCTGTTTTTTTCTATGTACTATTTCTGGACCGATTTTACTCAAATTTCAATATACAAATTTATTTAGGCACCTTGAAAACCATTAAAAAGTTTTGTGATAATTTCTAAATGGTTAAATTTTTTATTAAATAAAAGCACATTTTTTACATTTCTACAGTTATGTCCCTACCTGAAATCTTTCTTTTTCTTTACTGATGAGGAAAAGCTCGGAAGTCATAGAAACTTATTTGCATATGTACAACATTTTAAAATGGTTTTTTTCTCCCTATTTGTAAAGTTTTAGAAATTGCTCTGTTTTTTTTTTTTTTTTTTTTCATAGAGATAAGCATAATTGCTGAATAAAATTTTGTGTTTGAGCAACTGGACCTTCATGAATTTTCATATGTAGCAACATGCTATGAATAAATGTAAATGCCCTCCTTTTTTATATTTATTTTTGGGGTAAGATGTATTTAGTTGAAAGAGTTTTTTAAGGGTAGGTGAAAAATTATTGGTAATCGTTGACCCGTTCTTAGGGTTTCTGAAATTTTCCTCATTTTATATCAGTATCTCAGTCATTTTTACAAAGAGTTGCATGGTATTTTTGGTGTGGATTTTGAATTTCACTACGATTTGCTTGCTCTATAAAATACCATAAATGTTTTTTTTAATTACACACATACATATGCCTAATAACTTTTTATTGTAAACATAATTTCTTGTCTTAAATCACTTTCATTGGAAATTACACAGAAGTCTGTTAAGTCTTTTCAAAATACTGAAAATATTTAGAGAAAACCCTCAGTTGGTGAACTTGAGCAAGCTTCCTTGTTTTGTATCCTTGGTAATGTTAAATCTGCTGCGCATGTACAAAATATTGTTTTTTCATTCAAGAAATTTTTCTAACTTTTGCACTTTACTACAATTTTTGCTTTATTATCACTATTGAAATTTTCAATGCTCTCTCAACCATCTGATGGGATATCCGCAAACGCTGAATCCAATTTTCGTAAAATTTTATCTGCAGACACTTTAGGCCAGAATAGATTTTCTGCAATTTTTGTTTGTTTATCAAATGTAACTTTTAAAGGGTAGTTTGCCACAAAGTGGTGATTTTTTAAATCCGTGTATATTTTCTGTTTCATATATTCTAGAAATTTTAGCATTGATGTTAAAATAACATTCATAATTGAAATTTTGACTATTGGATGTAACATAGACCTAATGGTTATTGTTTTCTCTTAGGGGTTTCAGTGTTACTTCCAGTGGAAATCATCATATATTTAAACCTGTATCTGTCCAAGCTATGTGGTAATTTTTTGAAATCTATTTTTTGGTGTTGTACTTTTAAAATGACCTTAAGAGCTTAAAATGGGAACCGCTTGCTTGTTGACTTCCTGGAATTGAATTGTTCAGCAAATTTGAGAATATTCTTTTTTTTAACCACTGGGGATTTAAATATAATTTAATCCAGTTACATTTTACTTTTTACAACATTTTCTAACACATTATCTTTTAGCAAATAAAGTTAAATTAAATCTTAGATTATTGCTCATGTGTTACAAAGTATCATTTTAAGAGTACAAGATCCTTCCTTATTTTATTAGGATAATTTTTTTTTCTTAAATTACATTCTTATAATATGCATAATTTAAAACAATAAGAGTTATTACTTTTATGATTTAAATTCTATTTTTAGCACTTTGTACACTCTTTGCATATTATGTTTTGTAGATTATTAATGTGTTTGAATTTTTGCTTTTTATTAGTTTGCACATAAAACAAAATATCTCTCTGTAAAAAAAAAAATCAAAGTTTGAATGTCAAAATTATTATATATGTACATATTATATATGTACCTCTAAATAGCACTTTAAAGTTTGGTTTTTTAAAAAACCATTGACTAATTATTAAATAACATTATTTGTCAATACTTTTTAGATGATAAACTGTATTGTAAAGAGAAATTTTCATGCTTTCTACAGTTTTCAGTTTACATTCGTTATAAAAATGAAATCTTAACTATTAGTAGAATTAGCAGTAAATATTTAATATTTCAAGATTTTTGCATTTACTCTAATTTGTTGGCTTTTTAAGTCAAAAAGTTTTTAACTTTGCTTAGTGAAGTGAAGTCAATGAAATATTCTTATAGATTTTTATATTCTCATACAATTATTATTAAAAAATTATTGTAATCATTAAAAAAACTGAGCTTGAGATTTTTATACAAGTTTTAACTCTCTGTGAGTTTGAAAAACACAGTTTTGTTTGTCTGTCTGTGACAAAGATAACTCAAGAGCTCTTTCAACTAGATATTTGAAATGTGGTATGTGCTCTTTAATTAAATTCATAGATTTCTCCCAAATTTTGAGCAAAATCTATTCAGAGAAAATCTGTCTTTCTGGCTGTTCAAATGTAAGTTATACAGTATCTACAAAATGAAAAGAATTAGAGGGATAAAAATTGTTGTTGTAAAATTGTGTGTTTTTTGAGTACAAGTATAGCTCTAGGTCAAATTTTTGTTTCAAGCAGTTTGAAAAAAAAATGTTTGTAAAACACAAATTCAATTTTCTGATTCTTTTAACTGCATACCAAAGATTAATCATAGGATCATACATCACATTCATTAAAAATACTAAATTCTTGCCAAATTATACTATTTCATAACTACTGTACATGAATGCCATACAAGACATTTTGCTAAGAGACCACTCTCACTATTTTTTATATTAAAAATTGAAGAACTTCTATGTATGTAAAATAATTGATAAAACTGAAAAAACCAGTCCTTTAACCCCTAACCCTTTCATATGGAAACTCACAACTCTTCCATGTTATCAGTGATTTCCTTCTTCCTCTATATCCTTATTTTCAAGAGTAATCTTAAAAATATTAATTGATTTAACATTCTCTAATAGGATTTATGTAAAGATCATAACTCTACCTCTCCAATCCACAAATACTGCACCAGCTATAGCAATTTGTTAATATAAAAACTCTTTAATTTTTATATATACAATATTTGATTGTTTGCCTCCACTTTAAAGTTTTGAAAGATATTGCAAAATAAAACTTTGAATGAGCATGCAGTTTTAGCAAATACAGTAAGACCCCGTTTAACACGGGGGATACGTTTCATCAAAGTAGAGCGTAATGCGAAACAGCGCTAAACGAGGCTATCTTTACATGTAAATATTGGGGGTTAGGGGAAGATGGCTAGGAAATTGGTTAGGAATTAAATTTTAAAAGTATGTTTTTTTTAATGAAATAAAACCAAACATTTATTTCTTAAAGCCCAAATTAATACCACATTATTATTTCTTGCAAAAATAAAAACAAAATATAAATAACAAAACGAAAATTCTTTAAAAAAAAACAAATAAAATTCTAAGTCAGTCATATTTAGTTAGCCTTCCGCGTTTTCAGTGTTCTGCCTTTTTGTGACAAAAGCATCTAATGTTGTTTGCCTTTTTCTTTTGCGTTGTTCTCTTAAAAGTTCTTCATAAACAGATAGAGCATCTCTAACACCACGCCTTACTTTTGAGCTCCTGTCAAAATTCGGATCATTTTCAATGAATTGATCCATTATTTCAGTTATGGTAGACAAACTCCTTTTTACAAACGCCATCGAAAGTTCTTTTTGCTCTTCTTCTGAATCACTGCTGTCAACATTTTTTTTTTCTTCTTGTTCAGTTAATTCCTTGAGCTCATCATTAGAAAGACTAGCCGCTACTTCTTGAATTATTTCTTCGACATCTTCCACATTTACCCCTTCAAAACCGGTTTGCTTCGTTAATTTCACTATCTCTTCCACTATTTCATCCACATCGACAGAGTGTCCAACGTCATCGCTCTTACTTAAATCCAGCCAAATATTCTTCCATACTCCTTTCAAAGATCTTTCTGTTACCTCATTCCAAGAAAGACCTATGTTTTCTACAGCGTCCACAATGTTGTAGTTTTTCCAAAATTCTCTTATAGACTGGTTCTCATCTCCGTCTGTTTTTTCAAACATTTGCTTGAAGGTTCGCCGCAAGTAATAAGCCTTAAAATTTGATATAACGCCTTGGTCCATTGGTTGAATTAAGGCAGTTGTGTTAGGCGGCAAGAAAACCACTTCGATTGGAATGCATGTTGTTAAGTCTGATAAATTTGTTGGGTGGCTTGGAGCATTATCAATTAACAGAAGTGCTTTTTGTTCAAGTTTTTTAATTTCACAATAACGTTTAACAGACGGGCAGAAATGTTCAGTGAACCAATCCTGGAAATTTTCGCAGTTATCCATGATTTTTTATTAGACTCCCAAATTACAGGTAAAGTTGATTTAGATATGCCTTTCATCGCTCTTGGGTTTTTGGATGGTAAATTAGTAATGGTTTTAATTTAAAATCTCCGCTTGCGTTACCACCTAGTAGAAGGGTTAAGCGATCTTTTGCAGCTGTAAATCCTGGTGCCCGTTTTTCTTCACGGGATAGAAATGTTCGTTTCGGCATTCTTTTCCAAAACCAGCCTGTTTCATCAACATTAAAAACCAATTCTGTAGAATAGTTTCCTTCTTCAATTATTTTTTTTAATATCGCTGGAAATTCAGCCGCCGCTTTTGTATCACCACTTGCTGCTTCTCCTGTAATCTTTATGTTGTGAAGGTTATTTCGATGTTTAAATCTATTAAACCATCCTCGACTAGCAACGAAAGTTTCACTTTCGTCAATTGTCTCACCCTGAATGAAATTAAAAATTCTTGTAGCTTTTCCCATTATGATAGATTGGCTTAATGGCATATTGCGGTCAATTTCGTCGTCAATCCATATAGACAGTCGTTTTTCCATTTACTCTGTGATATTATTTCTAGAACAGGTAATTCTAGTTGCAGAGCTTGACGTAGTAGCAGTTGCCGATGACAGTATTTTTTCTTTATTCTTCATGATGGTCC
>JAOUZG010048464.1:444681-459860 GCA_026289955.1 Argiope argentata
AGCAGTTGCCGATGACAGTATTTTTTCTTTATTCTTCATGATGGTCCCTATTGTTGAAGTTGGCAAATTCAATGAAGCACTAATTAGAGTTTGACGTTCACCAGAATCTAATCTTCTAATGACTTCCATTTTAGTTTTGAGTGAAATGCTTTTTCTGGTTGCTTTCTTTTCTTTTTCATTATCACCCATAGTAAAAAACAAAAGATCAAAATATTTGACACTGTAATATAGTATTAAATATGTTAATTAATACCTACTTACAATAATGTCAACAAATGTTTCCAATAATAAAATATGTCTGTATAATACCGCACCAAACAAGAAATACAAGTACACTCTTTCGTATATGTATTTGAAACCTATCACTGCATAATATTTCGTTGAATCCCCGTATGCTGCGAGCGATTTCGTGGAATCCCCGGGTTGAAATAAAAGAGCGCTAAACCAAAACAGCGTTAAGCGGGGTCTTACTGTAGAACCATTTTACCACACCTATTAATTTTACCATTTGGTGAATAGAGCTCTTAAATCAGAATGATCCATATCTTTAATAAAATAAGATTATAAAATGTTCTTTTATAGTGCTAAGCTGCCAATATGATGAGAAAATAGTTCTCTCATCAAAATTTTATTTATAAATTTTAAAATTTCTCTTCTCAAATAAAGAATGGATTTGTCTTGATAGTAAAATGATATACATATATGTGATTTAAAAATATAATTATAATTTAATTTTATGTTTTTATATATTTTACTTGATTTTATTATATATATATGGTTCCATTTATAATTATAGTTTATAATAAAAAATATTAAAATCATGGAGAAAAATATTGCCTTTTAACATTTTACATTTCAAGTAAAATATATAATTTCAAAAAAAAAAAACATTTATTTAAAAAATTCTTCATTTTTAGTAATTAATTTCCATTTATTGGGGGGACCTCATATTCTGTCTTTTTAATTTGACGTGTAACAATATTGGAAATAATTGATTTCATCATTTCTCTTACTCCAGATGTGTTGACAATTATTAATAGTGCTTGAATTTAAATATATCAATACTTGGCAGGCTAAAAAAAATACGTATAGAAAAAAACTCTTGTGAAGTAAGATTTACAGTTGTATTAAAGTATTAAAAAATTGATTTCTTAAGATTTGATATATATTTTTATTTATTTATTGCACATAATTTCTTGTAGTTGTTAACTTTATTTATTTTATCCATAGGTCTGCTCTTCAAACTCTCCACAAAGCTAGCTCCAAAGCTAGAGAAAACAATTACTTTAAAGGCGGTGGAACACACCACTGGTTGGAATACTATGAAAAAAGAATTGCATCCGATAGGTCCTGCCTCAATGAGTGGTATGAAATTTTTTTATACTTTTCAAAATTCTTTTTTATTTAATTTTGTATATTTATTTTTTCTGTCTTAAAAGATTAATGTCAAACAAATACTCAAACATTTTTTTAAAAGGGGGGAGATGAGAATGTTTATTTATATGTAATTTTTTCATTCATGATTAACCTAACAGTAATTTTAGTTACGTCATAAGGCAATATAGAATAAGAAATATGGATTATTTGCTAAATAGAGCTTAAATATAAATTCCTTAAATAACTACTAATGAACTGCTGTTAGCCAGAGATAATTGTGTAATCCTGAAAGCTGCATAACTATTATTAATTTGATATTTATTTTCATTTCTAGGCATGCAATGGATGATATTGAATCCAGACGTCCACCATCTCCTGACACTATTCGTTTACAGTAAGTAAATAACTTTTTAAATAATATCTATCTGCCAAAATTATTTTGATGCAAATTAAAACATTCAAATTAATTATTAATGATAGAAATACTTTTTATATAATTTATAAAGTCTTAAATTTTGTATGATAGTGATGGGTTTTTATTTTCAATAAAATCATATTTGTAGGATGTTTAAAATTTAAATATTCTCATTTTAATTATATTTTAGATATTTTCTTATATCATATTAGATTTTTTTATCAGTTAAAAAATCTACAATTGAGTATTTATTGTAACAAATGACATGCAACATTGTTACTCCTACCAAAATTATTGAATATATTTAAGCAAATATATATGTATCAGAAAAATTTATAATAGATTTCATAGCCATTTTGATATTCAGTTTATGATTCATGAATTGCTAGAATATTATTTTACTGAGAATTGATTTTCTCCATGTTCATTTGACCAAATCTTTTGCAATTTTTTGACTTTGAAATTTCTCAAAGATAAAGTTTATGAAGGAAACAAAGGAAATCTGGCAGGTTTAAGAACCTTGTCCTCTTGCATATACACAACATTGAGTTTGATTCATTAGATGTTTTTGTATGGTAATTACATTATTACCTTGTATTTTGCCCTTTGTAATTAGTGTCATGTTTCATATTCATTACCTTAAATCGATTAAGGTGCCACATTTTACTTAGAAGCTCTTTTTTAAACTAATCTTTTTATTTTCAGCAATGAATTTTCCATTAACAGAAATATACATCTTCCAAATATAAAGGCATTTTATCGATTGGTCCTCTCACTAAGCCATCCCAAACAGGGATATTTTAATTTGAATCACCCTTTATATATAATATATATATATGACTAATAATTGTTTTTAAATATTTTTATCATGATTGGTTTCAATTGGTATACTGGTTATAGAATAATTTATTAACTGCTGTATAAGTGTTGAAGTTACTTATAATATTTGATATGAATGGTTTTGATACAACTCAGCAGAATTTGTCTGTAATAAAACAGCATGTTACTTGACACTACAATTATTGTTATCCTTAAATTGCATATGTTAAGCTATCTCTTAATTTCAATTTAAAAAAAAACATTACAAAGTTGTGTATGTTTTTATCTATGTTTATAACTAAAATGTCAAAGAAAAATTTCTTGTTTGGTACTTGGGTTTTTTTTTAAACAAAATACCTTCTAAGTAAAATTCATTCAATCAGAAATATTTCATAACACAAAATAAAACCTTTTAGTTTGACAAAAACATTTGAGTACACCAAGAATATGAAAAGAGCCTAGAGTTTACAATAAAGTTATTGCATAATCTATAATACTATATTGGTAATAATACTAAATTTAAGTGATAAAATAATCTGTATTAAAGCACAAGAAAATGTAGTTTTTGTTTTAAGCTGAGGAAATTATTGCAACTATTGTATTTAGTTATTGTTTTAATTTGGATGCTTAAATAAAATTTATTTATTCACCGAAATTGCTGTTGATTATGACTTCAGTGGAAGAAAAAGTAATTTATATTCTATAATTAACTGTATTAAATCTTGAAATTTTTCTTTCTAAAGATTCCATGCCAATACCAAGTAAAGACAACATATAGGCATCCTTTATGCAAATAAACTTAAATTTTTTAAAAAATTTAGGCAAAAATAAAAAAGCTTTTGGTGAAATAATAAATTTACAGTGTCTATGATAAATAAATAATCAATATAAAATATAAGATTTAAAAGAAAATGTTTTACTGCATTCAGATTTTTTAATCCATTTTTGCTGACAAATGTATAACAATTTCAAATCACATTAATAGATACTTCACAATAAATGGGGTTTTAAATATACTACCATTTACAAATTTTACCCCTATTAATTTGATTCCCTCTTCTGTGCTGTAGACCCACTGAACGAGAAGAGACAGAAAGACATATCAGAATGAAATTAAAAGAAATCATGATGTCAGTGGATTTGGATGAAGTCACTAGTAAATATGTAAGTTGTTATTGGTATTTCTTTAAAAAATTTTAAAATAAGATGAAACATTCCAATTATAATTTATGATCACCTGAAATGTGATGGATTTTTTTATAAGAGTCAAGAGCATTTTAGTTACTTTTCCAGAATAGATGAAATGTAGATATAACATTTAAATTATATTGTTCTTCAGTATTTATATTACTTACCAATAATTTTTTTTTAGATTTCATTTTTTTTCTTTTCTATAATTAATCACATTCTTCTTAAAATTCAAAAATCAATTATAATTAATTGTGTTAGTCTCAATATATATATATATATATATATATACATAGAGAGAGATAATTAATTTTTTAAGCTTGTTATATAGTTACTTAAAGTGCAAAAGATCAGATATTCTGCATAGTTGTATAGGCAATATAATGGAAAATTACCTAAAATTCCACAGGCTATAATTTTTTGTTAGAACAATTTCATTATTGAATGTAATTCCTGCTGGCAGCCTGGAAGAGCAATAGCATCTCTAATGAATGTCACAAAATATGTATATACATCTGAGACAAAAAGGAAGGTCTTGATAAATCTAAATGCTCCCCCACCCCTTTAGGAAAAATAATTTTAACTGATACTCCTTCAGTTACTGGTGTCTAATATTAATTTCTCATCAAGCATATTTATTTTTTAGAACAATCAGAATAGTTTATCGATTCTAAGATTCAGAATATTTTATTGAGTAATGATATTCTCTGTTGTCAAATGAATTGTCTTTAGTGTTACATTAGGGTTTCAGCAAATTTCTTTGTCATTTAGAAGCTATGTGATAATTTAATAAAAATAGTTATTATAAACATTCTGGGTCATTACAATTGGATGCATTTGTAAAGTTTCAATGTTAAGAAGATTTGCAAATCAAATTTTAAATTTCTCTATATGTAGATTCGAACTCGACTTGAAGAAATTCTGGACATGGATTTGAAGGAGTACAAACCATTCATTGACCAAGAAATGCTGACAATATTGGGTCAAATGGATTCTCCAACTGAAATTTTCCAATATCTTTACTTGGGATCTGAATGGAATGCCTCCAATTTGGAAGAATTAGTTGTCAATGGGTAAGCTTCTGTAGAATTGTATTGTAAAATTTTCCCTTGAATATGCTGTTACTCTATGATGAATGATTATGCTGACAAATTAATTTTGCATTAACTAAATGTCATAATGTTAAATGAAAAAAGAAATGTTTCCCTGAATAATTTGCATAGGATTTTTTTTATCTGCAAATATGGAATTTACAATTGCATTGCTATTTGGGCCAGGCAGCTTTAAAAAAAAAGATGGAACAATGGATTTAGCTACATAGGTTTAGAAAATAAATTTTTAAAAAATCAAATATAAAAAATGTTTAGAAAATCAAAATTACCAAAAAAAAATGTTATAATTAGTCTTAGTGTTTCAAACATTAATGTTTGCTGGTTTTCTAATGTATAAAGATACTGCTTTAGTTTAAACTGTATCTGAATTATATATAGACTTTCTAAGTTTAATTATAGAATTTAAATCCTGAATATTAATAGATAACCAATTAGAATGATCTCTCTACAACTTTCTTTCATACTCGCTAATAAATTTAAGCTAGAGAACACCTTGTATGGCAATGGTATACAATAATTAGAAAATATAAGCTTTTGCACGAATTCAGCATTTTTACTGAATTTAAGTTGTTATCCTTGCTGAATTTGTTAGAGATAAATCCTTGACATTCTGTTAATATTGTCTGAGAAACGAATTTTCTCTTTAAGTATGTTTTTCTTAACTAATCGGAAGAAAGATGTGATGCAAAACTGCACTAATAACAAAGTCCTATACTAATTCATTTTTTGCTTTGTGATTTCAAATCATTGCATTTATTTGTTTCTGAAAGTATAGACAGACATCACTGTATTGTTAGATTTAACTCAAAATATGGCAGGTGTTCACATTATAGATGTTTAATATATGAGTCAATGTCTCTTAAGTTTCTACTTATTGTGTTAAATTATATTTTCTAATAAACTTACTCAAAATGTAATAAAAATCTTCAAATTTGGTATAAATATCATATACCAAATTTTTGCCGTCGAGTTCATTGTTTTGAATTATCTTAGTCACAAGCAAACTATTTCACAAAAGTGTGTGTTTAGAACTTAGTCAGGTCTCAAATATGGGGATGCATTAAAATCTCAAGTTCGAATTTTTTAATGATTACTTTTTTTTCTATATACTATATATACAAGTGAAAACATTAAAAGATTAAATTAATTAGCTATATAATCTCTCTATATAGTTTTTTCTCATTTCAATTTCTTTCAATCATTTTTCCAGTATTGGACACATTTTGAATGTCACAAGAGAAATTGACAACTTTTTTCCGGGTATGTTTGATTATCAAAATATTCGGGTATATGATGATGAATCAACTGAAATATTACATTATTGGGATAAGACCTATCGATACATTAGGAGAGCAAAGTAAGTTTGAAATCTATATTTATATATGTGTTATATTTCATTAACCAATATAATCCTTTACTTTGTTGGCTTTGTGTAAAATATTTTATTTTTTGAAATTCTACTTCAAGGGATGAAGGTTCAAAAGTGTTAGTGCACTGTAAGATGGGAATCAGTCGCTCTGCATCAGTTGTGATCGCATATGTCATGAAAGCATATGACTGGGATCTGCAAAGAGCTTTAGAATTTGTGAAAACTAAACGAGGTTGCATCAAACCAAATTCTGGTTTTTTGAAACAGTTAGAAATTTATCAAGGAATTTTAGATGCCAGGTATTTATTATGAAAGGTTATTTATTCTTCATATATTCTTACTCAGAGCTTTATTCTGGTCTATAAATTGCTATAGACTTATAAGATAATTCTAAATCTATAATATTTTCAGAATTGGGGGGAAAACTAATCAAAAGGTATTTGTTACATTTATCTCTATTAGCAAAAAAATTTAAAGTCAGATGATTAGATTGGAATAAATCTCTTATTTTAAATTCCAAAAGTATCAGTTTCATTTCAATAACTGATAACAATTAATATGTTAATAAAAAATAATATAATTATGAAATTTGACTTAATTGTTGGTTGTGTTTAGTAATTTTTTGTTGCATTTTAACCAACAGTTAGAATGCTAGCTAAAAAAAATCTTTCAAATTTAATGCAATGATTTAAATAGGCCCTAATTTTATTTAAGATATTATCATATTTTATAAAGTTTATAAAAGATGAAATAAAAGACATTACACTTTTGATTTGTCAATGGAAAATTTGATCTTATTATTTACATTCTAAACCCTTCATAACTTAAGAAACCTGTTATAACAAATGAAAACTTTGAATAAAATCTTAAATGGATTTTTATAATCTATGTTGTGTTTGACTTATTTCAGAACAACAGTAAAATGATTTATAGGCATAGTGACAGCAAATATATAAACTGTTCTAAAGTAACTATTATTGTTATTAATCATCTATTAATGTAAGAAGCAGTAAAATGATTTATCACATTGATTGTAAGATGTATGTTCATGTTAGTTTGGAGTTTTTAAAAATTAAGAGTTTTTCTTTGAAGGGTGAGAACTCCTTTAAGAAAGAGAAATCTTCAAAACTAATTAAGAAAACTAAAACTAAATTTAAGAAGTATTGAAAATAAAATTTGAACTTCAAAAATTATATAAATTTAAAATGATTTTTTCCTCATTTTTGAAAAAAAATTATTCATTCCACCCTTTGACATAAATTTAAATATGAAAGTTATTGTTAAAAAAACTGCATTGATCCTTCCATTCTATTAAATTTCAACTATATAAATTATTTGTTTTAAAAATTAGTTAATTTTTTAGTGAAAAGAAAATTTTAGAATATAAAAATATTTTCATTTATATGTACTCATATTGAGTGCTTTTAAGTTGTCTTTTTTTAAAGGGATTTGGATCACTTATGACTAATATATGTCCTAATTGTCCCAATAGGACAATTTCTCATATTTTAACAACTGTACAAATTTAAATGTGGGTGTGTTTTTCATCATACATAAAACTCTGATTACTCTTAATTCAAATCATATTGGTTTTTTTTTTTTTTTTTTTTTTTTTGCAAAAAACTTTCTTCTTCTTTTGTTTGTTAGCAAGCAACGTCATAATAGTCTGTGGCGTTCAAAATCTGAAACAAACCTGAAATCTGTTTCTAAATCAAAGAAAAAGGATGATGATGATAAGAAGAAACAAAAAGTTCCTGAGAAAAGTGAATCTCTTCACCATCTGACTGTAAGCAGTAGCTTTTCACCCCGACCTAAATCCTGGTCACCCAGTGAAGCTGTGGCAGACATACTGTTTCCTACAAAAAGTATGTAAATAATTTACTGTAATTGCCATTTTTTTTCTTTGTTTGGCATTTTATGAAGCAATTTGAATTTTGTAACCTAACTCTTATTCAGCCAATTAACTTTATTTTATAACTCAATTTCTGCAGTTACCACTAAACTTTTCCAGAATATTTTTGACATAGTACCTGAAATAATTTTCTTATTAGATTTTTTAAAGGAAATTTAAAATAAATATGGTTTTGCTTCTTCAAAAATATCTTGATTTAATTCTTTGGTAAATTAAAGGAAATGATGGATGAGAATTTTATGCTTGTTTGGTGTTTTTGTTCCTTTAGTTTTTGAGAAAAAAAATGAAATAAGTTGCAAAATATTCTTGTCATTAAATATCAAATTGAATGTGCTAGTTCAGTAGAGTTCTCTTTCCTAAATAAATAGAAATTGCTAATTGGATATAAATTTGTTACTTAGAAAAAATTAAAAGAAGTAAGTAGTTTTCTTGTAGAATAATTTCATAGAAGATAACTTTTTTTAATCTCAGCTGCTTTATTTGGGAAATTGTTTTATTTATTATTTTTACTGTCATCTCTGGAAACCTTTCAGTCAATTGTTTCATCTAGTAAAAACTACAAAGAAATAATTCTTTTATTTCAGTTTCTTTACTCTTTGTACATGCGAACTCTTTTAAAATATTTATAATTAATACCTTGTTTCTTTTTTAATTATTAATATAATTATTGTATGCATTTTAAAAGGAGATTTCTAATTTTTCATTATAGGTAATCATGAAAAACTTTCTTGTGGCCAAACTTTTAGCTCACAGCATCTTGAAAATTTAAATTATAACTTAAAAACTACCAGTTCTCTGAATGACTTTGTGCAACCCAAAGCAAAACAGAGTACTGAAAGTAACAAAAATTCAGAACTTTTAAGTAGCAGTACACCATTACCAAGAGTATCATCAATAAAGGATAGAATAAATGAATTGGAATTGCAAGTGACATCCACCAGTGATAAATTAGTGAAGAGTGAATTGAAATCTCCAACATCTCAGAATCGTTCAGGCCTTGTGTTTAGTTTAGCAAATCAGTTTGAATCTGGATCTAAACCTTCCTCACCTGTTGATGAAGGATTAGTTATGAAAACATCTCTAGAAGATGCAATAGTTCAGCCTGTTATGTCCCAAATGAAACCACCTGTTTGCAAACACCATGCAGTTCTTGTGAAGCCTGAGTGGCCTGAAGACAGTAGACCGATGCCAGAATCTGTCCAATTTAGTGATAGTATACTTCTTCAAAATGTCAAAATTAATTCCAAAATGCCTCAACATATCCAGTCTAGTATAAGTATCAGGTCATCAGATGAATCCTGTGATAGTTCTGCACAAAAAGTTGTTGATGAATCCTCTCTTAAAACTAGTCACTTGGCTTTCAAGCCTTTGAATGCCTACACAAACTCCTATTCACGAGGTTCAATGGACAAAAGGCCAGGTCAACTTCAGCAAAATTTACCGGATCTTTGTCAGCCTACTGCAACTTATTCTAGCCTAAGTGATAAGAAAATTGCTGGAATGCAGCTTCCTTGCTTAAACACTGAGAGAAACTTAATTATTAATATGAAAGATGTGAATAAAGTTTTTGAACCCCTTTCACCCATCAAAAATCCATTTAAAAACCTGGACAATTCATTGGTCACCTCTTCTCAAGCACATTTGCCTACAATGTGTTGTGCCAATCATGGTGATATGCTGCCTCAACCTAACTATTTTTATGACAAAGAAGATATTCCTTTTACTCCTGGTAAAGTTTTGCGTACTAAGCAGAAAATTGAAGAAAAGAACTTAACTCGAACAACGTCTTTCGACAGTGGGTTTCCTTTACAAACTCGCTCCACGCCGTCCACTCCTCCAGAATCTGAGTCTGGAAAGCTCATCCGGCGTTCTCACAGTCTCCGCAATGATTGCCGATCAACCATTTCATTTTGTGGCAAATGGTATCCACTTCCTGCTCTTGCATCTGATGCCCCATTATCTTTCAAGAGGAACTCACAATGTCTGCAAAACAACACTGTGAATCTCAGTGTGAGTACTCCATCAGTAGTTGAAGCAGTCAACAGGGTGATCTGTGGAACGCAGGAAGTCCTCTCCAGTGCCATTCCTTTTATGCCCCACCAAAAAAAGGCATCCTCGAGCTCAGATTCTGACTTTGACTTTGGGAGTGCCAGTTCCCTGCCAGATATTGACTCCAGGGATCCAACTAAGAGCCCTCCAACACATCGGGAGAGTCCTGTTCCTGGTCTTGTTAAGTTGCAGCGGGAAATACTAGAAAACAAGGCTACCAAACCTTTTAATGATAGGTTCAGCACTGAAAGCAACAAAAAAAAAGATGCATTAAAGTTACTCGCCTCTGAGCAAGGAAGTTCCCTAGTCATATCTGATGCATCAAAATGTGAAGCTATCAAAGAGAGTGGGATTGTTAAAAGACTGAAGAAAGAACTAGAAGCAAAATCCACTTCGGACATTAGCAAGAAAGAGAGAAACATGGGAGCAGGTCTCCTGGAAGTGGAAGACACTGAACAATGTGGAAGTAAATTTAGTGTGAATGTATATTCTTCAGCAGAAAAACACAATTTACCTCCTGGTTCAGATCCTCCAATTCCTAAATTACGAACATCCCCATGTTCCTCTATAGGAAAAAAATCTACATTCGAAGAACAGAAAGCTCCTCCCACACCCCACAGAAAAACCAGTCTGGATCTAAGCTTTATGCAGAAAAGGTTTCCGCTCAATATCAAGTTTGGTTCTCAACCAACAGTACCTAATGTGAAGCCAAATTCTCGGACTACTTTCAGTGTAGAATGCAAAGCTCCATGTGATTCACCTTCTGCTACTCCTTCTTCTGATCTCCTTGCCAAAACATGTATGAGTGATATTCCACCGATTGCATTGCCCAGAAAGATGCGTAAACAACAGGGCAGTACCCATCCTCTAAGTAAACTAATCAAACAAAGGCACCCAAATCCACTTTATAATACTATGTAAAAATGAAAAGCATATGCATTATATTCAAATCATATGAAGTCATCCATTTAAATATTGTATAAACTTTTTTTGTAAAATGAAATTTTATATGTTCACAATCAGTTCTGTAAAAATACATACTTAATTCTGAAACTGCATTCAGTAAATGTTGTAGTACTAGATTCATATAGGCTTAGATACAAATAACTCATTAGTTCTTTAAAAAAAATATGGGAAGATAAACAGTGACTGCTTTTATAGAAAAGAAAATAATTTCAGTGCTTATATTTTGTTTGAAAAATTAATCATTTAAAGTTTTTCATGTATATTTTAATATTTGTTAATTGTTGAGTTTAGTTTTGAATAAGCGAAAATTTTAATAAAATATTTTATCTAAAAAATAACATTGTGCATTTTCTATTATGATCCAATGGCTTTGATAATTCAAAAAGAGGACACATAATTAGCATATTATAAGAAAGAAAAATTTCATAATGGAATTAAATAATCAGAGCTTCCTGATAGCTTTTGATGCATATTCACAGGTGCACATCAATCATCCAATGGAAATACATGCAACTTTATCCTCTTAGTAGATAGAAAATTCATTCTATGAGCATGTTTTTTCTTGGCCATTTTGCTATCTATTTGTAATTTTGTATTGTAAATATCTGAAAAAAGTTGATATTGTATTAGCTCATCTGAGTTAATTGTGGCAAAGTTATGTAGCGCACATTAATTTAATTTTATAAAGTGCCTTTTTGTGCTGATTAAAGTGATCTAGCCTGTAATTGTCTATATATTTCAGAAGTAATTTTTATATTTTTCTCTGAAAATGGCAAGTGAAAGATTTTATAGCAAGTGTAAATTTTGGATTTGAAAAAGAAAAAAAAAGTTACTGAATTAATAGCATGTTTAATACTTAATTTTATCTCATAATTAGTAACTTAATGCATTTAACATTCTTAAAAGTATGAAAAATTACAGCTATATCATTTGTATAATCAATGTGTTTGTATTGATATTTAATTTACTGTGCCTTTGATATAGTTTTACCTGTTCCAAGATTTTTTTTAATACCTTAAGTAGGATCAATATATTTGCATTTTTGTAACTCCAATCCTTTTTGATAATAGATTTTATAAAATATATAGGCCAGTTTTATTTGCTGTTTTAATTTAAATTTTTAAAACAATTTGCCTGTTGGAAAACATGTATAATTTTCTGGTATGAATGTAATATAAAAGAAATGCATGTTCTGAATGAGACCTTTATTAGTGTGATGTACAGGTTTGCTTGCTTTTATGCAAATTTCATCAATGTTCTGTTTGTAAGTAATTGAGAGATTATTTAAAAAGCAGTTGTAATTAAAATAAATTGAAAATACCTTATGTTCTGACCTAGTTTCTGGTTGTTCATACTATTTATTAAAGTTTATAGAATATAAGTCTTTTTTAAAAAATCATATTTTATTTCATATTATTTCTACACTAATCATATCACATATTATGAAAGAATTCCTGTTTTCTAATGGCAGAGAAGAATATTATAGCAGCCTGTTGCAGAGTTTTTTCACCACAAATTAAAAATGGTGAAATCCTTTGAATTATGTCATCTTGTTGTAGAATTTTTATTATGTCCTCACTTTTAGTAGCCAAAGTTGATAAATAATATAAAACCTATAGGATTAAAAAGACATTTTTGTTGTATGTAACATTTCTCATGCATAAATAAAATCATATTCTGGAGTAGGACATATAACCAACATAAAAATTGATACTCAAAATGTCAGAAGTATTCTTAAGAAATATATTATGACATTTCCAGTTATTTTATTTCAAATGTATCAAACCAGATGGCTTACATTTATTATATAATATTTCTGACAATCTCTTCTGTAACTGTTTTAAGGTTAAATTTTTGGATCTCATGAAAGATTTTCTTTTTATGTAAACAAGTAGGCATTTATAATTTCTATACATAAATTTTCAGTGTTTTCTTTTTTAATTATTCATTGTGATACTTTTCAGATTGGAGTATTCCAATATTGATTGATTGTCTTTTGTGCACTTGACTATATTTATTATTTTTAAAAAATAGCATATTTTTAAAATGTGATTTTTCACATTTTGGTAGACAAAATTTTTGAGAATTCTGGCTGCTTTTAGAATATGAAACATAACTTTATTTGTAAATCAATATAGTGAATAATTCTTAAAAAAAAACATGAAATTATTTCTCCTTAATACATATTTCACCAATGATGATAAGTAAACAATACATAAAATTAGTAAATCAAAAAATTTCATCGTTTTCTTGTGACAGCAAAAGAGGATATTTTTCAATAAAATATGAAAAATTGATTGAACCAACTGCTATTGGTAATACAGCACAGTATTTATAAAGCAGCACCAAAATATTTTCTGCATTTGGTAATTAATTTCTTCCTGCAATCTATGTCATTCTGGTAAAATAACTGTGCACTACATAAATGAGGATACAGAACCTTATATGTGAAGCTTCCAAGGAGTTATCTGCTTTTTAAAAATCAAACCTAACCCACCAAATTTATTTTTTGCATTCATCCCATCATTGTAACAGCTCTAATCAATACACTTTGAATATATCTTCTTAGTTTTTATAATGGTTTCATATTAAATGTCCTTCCATTGATGATTCAGGCCAAAAATCCATTTTAACTAACTGGTTACTGATTTGTGTTTTAACATTATTATTATTATTTTAAGGAATTACAATAAAAATAAAACTACTCACTTGCACACCTGAGCAATCCAAAAAACATAATGAGGTATCTAATATTTTCAATAAACTATTCACATTTATAACATCAAGGACTATCTTTCCAGACACTAAAAAAATAAATACAAAACATTTATTGAAAAAACAACAAATGAAAAATAAAATACACACACACATATATATAAATATAAATATATAAAAGAATATAAACATAATTACAAAATATTAGAAACATATATAATTGGATTTTAGATTTAGGCTTATACAAAGTCAAATTTGAGATAAGTGAAAATATTAACCTGCAATATTTGTTAATATCCATAAAAATTCAGCTTTTAAACAGTCAAACTCACAACTGAATATTTGTGTAGCACAAAAATTAAACATAGAATGCTCTGAGAGATAATAACAAATCTCGTATCTTGTAGTCAAGAATCCTAAACATCGAGTCATTGACAGTGCTATCTAGAAAAAAATATATAATAAGATTAAAATGAAATTGCAATGCATATTTTAATGTATCATGTCAGAACATAATTTCTTGAATGTTTAAGCACCATATACTCATACAAGTTAAATTATATTTTTATTCATTTTCATTATTTCATTGAATTAGTAACTTTAGTACTACAAACGATAAAAATGTTTTGTCTTACATCTGTTTAAAAAAAATCACATTTCCTATTTATTTCATTTCATATAATCATATGATCAAAATGACATGTTTTAAGGTTTTATTTTCTGTAGTAATTAACTTATATATATATTTTAAAATCAGAGATTTTGTAAATGCAATGGCAACACATTATTAAAAGCTGATTTTTTGAGATGCTTGCACAGATAATATTTTTATTTTACGCCTATGGATTAAAATATTTATTTTTTGCCTATGGATTTTTGTTGATGCCAAAAATCTCATCTCAAAAACAACATGTTCTGACATAATAATACATGCAAAAGTTAAACAGAAACAGCAAATGATACAGGAGGTATAAAAGACTAAAGTAAAAAAATCTTACTGAAATATCAACTGGAGAATTTGAAATACTTTTATGTAAACAATTTAAAATGATTTGAATTCCCTCATTAGAAACTTCAAAATGCTGAGAAGCAAAACTAAAAAAAAAAAAGAAACATTTTTTTAAATGAAAAATAATTTCAAAAATACATGATAAATAAAATCTTGAACATAAAAGTGCAAACTATCATTAGTGTTTTGACATACCAAAAATTTAGTTTTTAAGGAAACAATTAGAATGTCACAAAATACTCCTATAA
>JAOUZG010048464.1:501092-514228 GCA_026289955.1 Argiope argentata
TATATATATATATATATATATATATATATATATATATATATATATATTTGAAAAAAAAATATAATAACGTTTTTCAGTGTATGATCCTTTTTGCTAAAGTAAAGTTGTTAAGTTTTTTACGCTTCTAGTCGTTTATATTTTGTATTGAAAGTTTAGAGTTTTAACAAAAGGTTTATCCCTTGACCAATTAAGGCCCTATCACACGGCGAAATACCGTCAGAACTTTCGTCGATAGTTGTTGATTTGTGCCCGCTGGCAACCGGTCAAGCAAGTTTTCCGTCATCGTCAACTTTTTTTAACCGGCTTGAAAATGTCCACGATAGTGATGGAAATATCGTTTGCAAATGAAATTCAACCAATCATGTGAAACCTTGGCAGTGACGTAGTGTGCCAAGAATAGTGTCGGTTGGCGACTAAACACTAAAAATAGTTTCGACAGAATGAAAAAAGCGAAGTGAAACTTCGGTATCTTTTCTCCATTTTGTGAGGCAACTTATTGCCCCCACTTAAAAAAAAAAAAAAAAAAAAAAAAAAAAAAAAACTGAAACTACTGTATGGGGAATAGTTCTCTAGAAGAATCTTCGAACTTGTGATGGAATTTTCGGAGATTCAACAGGATATTTTTAAGTAAATTAAAAAATATTAATGCTGATGGGAATTGTTTTCTTTTTGTGAAATATATTTGGCCATATTCAGTCTATTTATTCAAATAATAGTATAATCTTTTGATTATAGTAATTCCTTATATAGTTTGTAAACAGCTTCTATATAATTAAAAAATTTTAACTCCAATGTTAGAGTGAAAAATATAATAGTGATTTTAATACTTAGATGTTCCTGCAGTGTTGCAGAAATATAAAACATATTTGGTTTTGACAAAAATATAAAAATGATCATACTTTTTTCAGCAAAAAAACTAAATCACCTTTTGTATGATAGACAATAAAATTCAGGCTTCTTTTTCCACATTTTTTCTTTTAAATTGAACAAATTAACAGTTAATTTAGAATGATATTTCTGATTATACATTTGCATTGATAAAGATGCATAGAATCACACATTTGGAAATGGTCAGATTAAAAAACACGTGTTTAATTGCTTCTCATTCCTGATGTAATGTAGAGGTTATTATTTTATTTAAATGCTTGGCAATTTGAAATTTTACGACAAACCTTTTTTTCAATATTTATGTAAAGATAAATGTTTTAATACTTTAGCCTTTGAAAAAAACCAAGGAAAATGCAATAACATATTTTGGAAAATTAGTTTTTGAGTATTATTATTTAATGAAAATTATTTAATGATTCCTATTTATCACAAATACTGGTAATAAATCCACAAAGATTTTTTTTTTAAAAAAAAAGCTCTGTAGTTGCAAATAAAATGAAAACAAAACATTTAACAAATTTTCTTAAAAAGCAATTTTAGAAATGAGCGAGTCTAAATAGTGTAATGCCTTAGAATTTACCAATATTTATCAAGTGAAGAATCCTATTCAATTAATTGTTTTATAATTTTGAACTTGTTTGGGAAAATAAAAATTAATTTAAAGAATGATAAATACAAATTGAGTTAAATATACTTTCTCAAAAATTAATTTTTAAAAATAAATAGAAGGGAAAAAACATTCAATCAAATTTAAAAGAGTAAAAAATACTTCTTAATCAATGATATAGTGGTAATGTTTTTAAATATTGTTTTTATTTTTAATTAAAATTCAAAAAATATGTTCTTAGTGAATTTTTTATGTCCTAGAATCAATTTCTTGCCATATTTCAAATTCCTAACTTTAATTATTTGTACTGCACATCTAGACACAGTAGTTTTTATTTTTATGTACACAAAACCTAAAATTTGTCGAGATGGATCAAACAAATATCAGTTTTCATATAGACAAAAATCATTAGATTTCAAAAGTTATTTAATTTTATTTTAAATGTTTTGGCACCCCTCTTCTGTTTTATTTATCAACTTTTGTTTTGTTTGCACTTTTCTATAAAAATAAGCACTTTTAAGGTACTTAAAAATGATTTTAAAATTTCAGCACTATTCATGATGGTATGCACCATTTAAGCTTAATTGAATGCACAACCACAAATCATTTTTCTTTTCAATATATTTTTGTTTTAAATTTAATATTGATAAGATAAATTTATAGGAATTTATAAAATACAAACACAAAAGCAGCATTTTTTTTTTGCTTGTCATTATTACTACAAAAATAATTACAAAACTGTTACTAAGAAAAATTAAAAAGTTTCATTATTTTACAGAATTTATTATTACTAATTTTGATAAATTAGAAACAATTGCCATTATTACTACAAAAACTACTACTAACTAGTCATTATTACAATAAAAATAATTACAAAACTGTTAATAAGAATAATTAAAAAGTTTTATTATTTTTCAGATTTCATTGTTATTAATTTTGATGAAAACATTACAATTAGTTGAATGGTACGATAAATATTTACAATAACTGACAATAAGATTGATACTATTAGAAATGAAAAAGACATTCAAAAGAAAAAATGGCTAGAAAAGTATTTTTAAATTCGATAAATGTACAACTTGTCTCATTTTACAATCCTTATAATATTCATTGTAATAAGCACTCAAAAAATTAAATTTGAAGCAGAAGTGATTCAATTCCAATGAATTCAATAATGCATCAATAGAATTGCAATTTATTAAAGCAATGGAATTTTATTGCATTGGCTTCGTAATTTACATATCTACAAATTCCAAGATAGTTTGAATTTTTTAAAAAAATTACAACTAGTATTGCTACCATGGGCTTTTATATTCATTGAAAGCTAATGGGATCACTTTAAGAAATTATCCAGGATTTAATTATAAATTTAAGCAACGTTTTGACTAAAGTCTGACAAAGTATGAAATGAGAAAATTTCTGATATTCACTTCAAATTTCTGATAGAATAAAGAGCGATAAATACACCATAACGTAAACCTAAGTTTTTAGGTTTACCAGTTAACAAATCCTCATGTGACGTCACTTTCGTCGTCGTTAGCCGACGAAAGTGCTGACGATGTTTTGCCGTGTGATAGGGCCTTTATATTCAAAATTTGATATACATATTAAATGCTAAAGCTGTTTACTAAAGTTACATCCATCTTGCTCTTTAGAACATGAACAGCGACGAAAGCAAGCTTTCTGAGAAAGGATTTTGTTCAAAGTTTCATAGTAATAGCTAAAATTATTTCCAGATATAAGCTTGTTTGATTTTTTTTAAAAAATTGCCAAAGAGAGCAGAAGGCAGATGTAATCTCAAAAATATGTTTTAAATCTTAAGGACATATGAGATGTAGAGATTTTCAAAATCTCGATTTAGAAATTTTTGACTTTCTAGTATACTTCGTATACTAGAAAGTGAGAAATGAGGGGAACCGTTGAAATCATGTTCCTGCATGCAGAATACATCATATATCAAATATAATTCCGAAATATATATTATAATATGCTCGATCATAATAACTAAGGAATAAAAATCGGCACTTTATTAGCTCATTTGGACTACGACCACAGTGTATTTTTCTAAAAGTCCTAATTTGTATTTCTCCAAATGTGTAAAAAAATGAAGACCAAGTGTTCAAAAATTCCTGAAGCTCACAAAAATACATTTGAACCGAGCGATAAGGATCTAACTTGGAGTTCCGCTTCCGCTTTTGAAATTGCATTGCACTCTATTTCGGAGCGGAATCAACTATAACCGCAAGTATCTTTTCACTTTTTTTACTGTATTTAGAAATATGTAATTAGATGATGTTTCCTTACTGAGATTTAATTCAATTGAAATGTGACAATAAAGCTGCAAAATAAATGATGCAATTTGTAGTATTACAAAACATCAATGCCTATGAATGTTAAAATGATTTTTGTAAAATCATATGATACATTTTAAGAAAGTTCACATTTTGTAATTTTGCTATTGCATATTATTATTGTATTTTATAATGATTTTGGCATTTCTTAGCTTCATTTTTTCCCATCGAAAATTCCTTGACAACCACTACATTGAGTCATTACGAATATATAAGCTGGATAATATGCAGACGCAATATGCCACGATAGCTTTCCACAGAACATTGTTTGATTTCTGGTTTATTCCATTTAAATTACTTTGGTTACTTCAATCTAAGAAAAATATCCTGATTTACATATATAAAGATTAATTATATTGAATAATGAATTATTGTTAAAATTGAAATCTTCCAAAGTACCATATCAAACAAAATTTATTCCTTCATACTGTACACTTAATATATTATTTTTAAAATTTATTTCTTATGATATTCCTTTTTGCATTTCAGAATTTCATATACTAGTAATGAAAAGAGTTTTAAAATGAATTTGTTCACAGTGTTCAAATCAGTCATTTGTTTTGGGTTCATGTTAATTGCAATTACATTGATTTCTTGGATTTTTTTTTTTTTCAATATCTTGATAGAAATTCTACAAATGCAATGAGCATGGTAAAGTAACTGACTTTGTTATAATCGCTTATTTCTGACATCCCATGTTTATCATGCCTTTATAATTCTAAAACTTTGTCATTAGCTTGATTTAAAAAAATTATAAATACATTTTGAAGATAAATAATTTGTACAATTACTTTATGATATGCAATTTGTGAAATAATTTCCTTTTTTAATTTTCCTCCATTTTATGAATATGGTATTTGCCAGTTTTTTCTATTTTACTTATTGATAAATTACATTTATATCAACTTTCCAAATTATTTTCAACTAAAATAAATGATATTTTCTTTATGAAAACAAAAAGTTTCATAATCATCATAAATATCTAAAATATATTCTGATTTGGATCAAAGAATAGTATATAACTCAAAGTATTGAATTGAATTATATACTATTCTTTGTCTATAAAAATATTTTGAATTGAATATTTAATAGTGAAGCAGTTTTGGCAACAATTCTGAACATGATGGAATTATAAACTTTAAAAAAAAAAATTTTAGATGGGAAAAAAAGAGAGAGAAAGATGACAAAAACATATAAAGAATATTTTTTATCTTAAAAACTTTGTAAAAAAAGAAAAGAAGTAGAATGAAACTTTCAAATAGCATATTTGATAAGTAAAGTTTTTGGTTACAAATTACAATTTTTGGGTACAAATTAATACAAATTTGATTAAAGGTAAAGATACAGAAATATTAAAATTAATGGGTATGATGTGCTCATGGAACTATATGCATGAAGCAGGGAGAGGGCACATGTAGGCATTTTTTTTTATAATCTCAATTTTGTTGAATGTATACATTTTTATTTCAATATTTAGCACTGATTACAACATAATTTTATGTACAGCTTGTTAATTTATATTAGACGTTCTGATCTTAACTAAAAGGTCGAACTATATATTTTAAATGAAAACTAATCTGTTTAATTATATTTAAACCAAGGAGCTAGCTCTTTTCAAATGGGCACTTTAGAAAAATACATAGCAATTTATTTCATTCAAATGAACATAAATTTTATTGAAATATAAAAAATTAACAGAAAATACTGTGAACTAACAAAATTTATATGTTTTTAATGAAATTTATGTAAAATATTTTATTAACATATTGAGCATATTCTTATTAACATATATATTTAAGATATTTTATAATTAACCAGTTTATAGGAAACACAAGTTTAGAAATGGTTCAAGAAGCTCTTTTAGTTATATGTGGTTTGGGTTCATTTCTTTCTTTTCAAGATAACTAGTATAATTTATTCCAGAAAAGAAAGTCTTCAAGGATGTCCCTTTCTTTGCATGATTTTAATTTTTTTTCTCTCTTTTATTGCCAATTGGTCACACAAAAATTACTTCATTCTTTTTTCTACTAAACTCTATAAATACAAAGTCATTTATTTCTAATATGAAAAGTTTCATTTTCAAAATCCATAATTTCGCTGAATCCAATTATATAAGACAATTATAAATGAACTTCTCATTTACTATTTGGAAATTTAGCAAAGCTCAAACAGATTAAAATACCTTTTATTGATTTATTACCAGAATCAACTATTCGCCTTCTCTTTTAATCTATAATTGAACTTAATATAGCTATTTCATGCAAGCCTGATGTTATTCTCAAAGACATGTTATCTTGCATCTATTTACATGTTCTTAGCTATATTTTTTCTAGTAATTCATTTATTATGCTTCTTTATATAGGTTTGGACTATTCTATCGATATTTGAAAAGAACTTAATTAAACTAATTCTTCCATAATGTGGGAATTGTATTTTAATTGTGCTAAACATTTATTTTCAGAGATTTATTAAAAGTGAGCAATGCTTACAGTTAAATTCACTCAATTTAAAATGAGATACCTAATTTTCTTTAAAAAAAGGAATTTTTAGTTGTTAATAATAATGTTAGATATATAATTCCATAATTAATTTAATGAATAAATGCCACTTATTTCTATACACTAGTTCTTTTTAAAAAAATTTGGTGCTGAAAATAAATGTAATTTTTTTTTAGCTGGTCATAGAATTTTCAATAAATTTCAGCCATTGTGAAACTTAAGTATAGACATTTGTCAAAATTTACTTCTAATGTAACCATTAAGTTAAGATTTACTACACTCTTTAGAAAAGAAATTTCTTCTTAATGATATTTTAGATGTAGAAATTCATAGTTATTTTGATGAATAAATCAAACTTTCCCCAATAAATAAAAAGCAAAAAATATTCAGTAATGAAAACAACTTGCAATTTTTATGTAGCATGGGAAAAAAAAGATATTTAGTATTAAAATGCATGCAATGAAAAATAGAGTGAAACCATTGTCAGATGATTTTTTTTCTTCTACAATTTGAATGACCATTTGTTGAATAATGATATAGCAATTATGAGAAATTCTAACTGTTGCTATGTGTCTCATTTTGAAATGTATTCCCCCTTCTCATTTATTCTTGATGTACAAAAGAATGCCACATCAATTTGATCATTGAACCCTTGTATGTAATTTTCAAGAACTGAATTAGTGCAACATTGTATATGCTTTAGGTATTTGAATATTATTTAACATAATTTGCATTTTCCATGATGTAATGCAAATGAATTCCATTAAAATCCATTTTATTTGCAAAATCTAAACAAGTTGATAAAAATTTTATTTTAAGAAATATATTCAATTATTAGTTAAATCATGCTATAGTTGAAAATGAGTATATAATATAGTTATAAAATTCAATAAATACGTATATTAATTGCCTTTTTAAGTAAACATTTATTGTAGCGATAATTATTGTTGTCGGACATTCTTGATCCATTCTAAACTTCAATTAAACCATGGAATCATGATATAAGTATGGAAAAGTAGAAATAAATGAAATTAACTTTAAGGATTTCTTTCTTTTGAGGAATACTAAAAAAGTTAATGAATAAAAAAGTAAATAACATTTTTACATCAAATATTGGAATTCAAGAATTTTCTCTCTCAATTTATAGACAAAGAAAATATTGCTGATAAGGAATGGTTCTACTAGCAACTGTAAGAAAATATCAGCTGTACAATCAACTACTGTGTATGAAAAGAACAACACAAACAATTTTACTTTCAAAAATGCTGTTAAAGAAGAATGACACTTTCCGAAACCTATCAACAGTTGATGACTCTGATAGAACTCAGTTAAATGAAGAAATATGTTCCATAAATAAGCCACCTGAAAAACCTGATATTGGTATTTGTTGTGAGAGTGGTTGTAAAAACTGTGTGTGGCTAGAATATGTAGTAGCAGTTAGGTTTTATTATGGAAATGATAATGAAAAATTGCTAAATGCTTTAAATTCTATTCCTGAACCAGACATTAAAGCTTTTGTAGAAATGGAATTAAAGAAGGCAATTAAATGTGATACTTCATAAAATAATAATCATATTTATGTCTTCAGCATAACTTTTTTAGTGCCAACCTCACTTAACCAACCTTAATTAGTACCTACTATTAAATATAATCTAATACTTTTAATGACGAAAAAATATAATATTTTGATAGAGGTACCTTCATTTGTTATGGAAAATTTGTTTTTTGTGCCAACAGTACTAAAATATAATTTTATACTATTCATAAATATGTAATGTATTGTGAAATTAAAAAATAATGGCAAAACAGGTGTTTTTTATTGAGTAAAGGACTAAATATCTGAATGTCAAATTCACAATTGTTTCTCCTTATGAAAATTGATTAAATTTAGTGGCGTAGCTAGAACAAAGATAAGAAATTCCTGAATTAAATTATTATTTGAAATTATTGGAATCTTTGTTTTGAAACTTTATCCTTCTCCAATTCAAACTGCTGTATGGTAATAAAGAAAAATGCATGTTTAAAATTATTCACTTCATCCATATTAATTCACTAATTCCTTTCAGATTAATTATTATTATTTATTCATTGTTTCCTAATCATGCCATCATTCAATTACATGGAAGTACAAATAACAAGTTGATTATTGAATTGATTATTTTGGTAATGCACAATGGGCTTACTAGCCCCAAAAGGTTAAGTACCTTTGAAATTAATAATAAAATATCAGTAACTATATCTCTAACCAAAGTGTTTTTCATAAGTAATAGAAGAATGTATCACAGGGGTAAAAACTACAGTTGTGAAGCAATAATTTTATCCTTTGATTGTTTCCTTGTCTTTTTATTTGTGATGAAAGTTTAACTTTAACTAGTGACATATATCCTCTTTGTTGCTTTCTTCTTTTCAAGGAAGAAGAAGAGAGAGAGAAAAAAAAAACACCTATGTTTTTTAAAAATTAATAATTAGTAAATTTTTATTGAGAAATTTGAATAGAAAAATTTTAGCAGCTTAGAGTAACTTGTCATATTTGAATATCAGTTTTTTTTCTTATCTTCATGAAATATACAAATGCAATTTTGTTGAATAAATAGTTTTTAAAAAGTGTATTTCCTTTCAATCGATTTATTTCAAAACAATGTGTTCAAAGTGCAGAATATTCAGTGTCTAATGCTCATATAGAAACATATTTATAATTTTAAAATAGATGCAAAAATGTTATTAATATTTCAACAAATCCTTTATTTAATTATTAGTAATGAAGTGGCTTGTATCTTTAGATATTTTAAAAATTGATGTTGAATTAAAATTTAGAAAAATATTCCATATTTCTGGATATTATGATGTTCATTTCTCTAATTTTATTTTCGTAATATTAATATCTTTATACATTCAGTTATATCAAAAAGCATCAGCATTTTTAAAAATGAGCAATTTTTTTTTAAAAAAAATTCTTTATTATTTACCATCTAGTTCTGAAATTAAACTTTAATTGTAAACCTAAGAATTTAAAAAAGGAAACATGTTATTTAATGTGAAATTTACACTGCATTGAAAAATAATCCAAATAATCTTATCTTGATTACCAACACAAGAAAAAAAATTCCATGACAAAATATTAGTATCAGCAATGAAAATGTTACGAGTTTCACTTCAACAATAGAATACCTTGTTATAAAATAAACTTATGATGTTAATTAAAAATAAAAATATACAACAAAAATTAATATAATTTAATTAATAATTTTTTTAAATTTTAAAATGATATAAAAATCATTTTTTTGTTGGAATATTTTTAAAAGTTATGTAAAATATAATGTCTAAATTTCACTTAATTTTGAACTAAAATTTCAAAACAATTGATCCTTGGTATGTATTTCCACCTCAATAGTATATATAAATTACATTTCATAGTCCTTGGTCAACAGTGTGGCATGCAAACTGCCAACGCTTGTTTATGTTTATCTTTATAATTGTACACATTTCAGCTTCCAAATCATGAGAAAATAAATTTAATATTTAAAATATGAAATTTAATAGAAAGAATAAGCAGTATGTTACAATTGACCTTTTAAATTGTCTTCCAAATTACTTAGAAGTTTATCTATCCTAGAACCTCCTGAATTATGAAGCTCAGAGAAAAATTCTGAAATGCAAAAGCCTGCACCATTGTCTTTCAAATAGTCACAGGTACAAACAATTAAAAAAATAACCCTAGCTTAAAATATTCCACATTCACTTTTATATTTTCCATTCATCTTAAAATGAATCACTAATGAATGTGCCATTTTATTATTTAATGTGAATTTTGAAATCTTAGAATCCCCCCCCCCCATAAAAATAAGGTATGAATAAAAAAAGTTTAAGCTCTGATTTATTATATTTTTTAAATTGCATTAGATAGATAATGTAGTATTCAAAAGATATTTTCCAAAAGCTCTTCAAGATTTTAAAGGGTGATATTGCGAGCCATCATAACATATTCACAAGTTTTAAATTCAAAATTGGATATTTGTGTAACATATACTCATTCATCTTTATATGGTAGATAAAGCAAAGTCTTGCATTAGCTTCTAATTTGTAACACATTAAGGTGATGTTAATAGATCATTCTACATTAAATGCCAGCAGTAAAATAATTTCATAATATTTGGTTTCATAATTTTGGGATTTTATCCACAGATATAAAATATATTAAGTAAATAACAAGATATAAAAAAAATTAGCTGTGACAGATGAAGCTATTTATTGAAAAGTGAAATATGTAACTTATACATTCATATAAATCCAGGTAGATTATGGTTCAATACTCTTCAAAATGCCTGAAAAAGAAAAAAAATCGTGATTCAACCAATATTTAGTAATATAGAATGAATTATAAAATTAGTATTTAATTACTTACTCTGTGAAATAGATTTTAAAATATCTTTTGCAATAAAATCACTTTCTTTGGTAAATAGGCGACCTTCATCACAGCCTTTTCCTACAATAATAATAATTTTACTTGATTATAAGGTAATCACTTTTCGGCATTGTATTTTCTGTATTTCTTGTATTTTCTGTACTATTATTATGTTTATAAAATTATAAAACAAATGTTGAAAAAATGATGTGATACTAAAAATAAATGTTTTAAAGGGAATGCTTTTTAGGAAAGAAACTCTGATATCATTTTCTCAAATCATTTGTAGTATATTGATAATTTAAAAAAAAATGTAGTGATGAATACTGAAAGTAAATCTGTATATAATATGAGTACTATAGAGAATAAAATTCAAAATGATGAGAATACAAAACATATAGAATGACAGACATTTATATAGTTTTAAATACTTATGATTTTTGTTTTATTTGGAAAAATGCATGTCAAATTCTAGGTTTTCTGCCTAGTAGCTATACTTAATGATAATTCTCTAATGGACTGATTAGTCTGAAATATCTGTAGTTAATGAAAATGTGTTAAAATACACTAATTTACTATTTCCTTGAGCATCATAAAGAGAACTTCAAATTGTTATTGTCACGTTTCATAAAACTGAATGTTGGGATGACTGCAGAAAAAATTCAAGTATTGTGAGCTATGTATAATAGATCCATTATGTACAGAATTCTTAAAAAGAAAATACATCTCCCTTTCAATATAAAGGATCAATTAGCTATGTTCATTTATTATACAGCCAAAATAATTAATCACACATCTTTTGAAATACAGAATTTTCTTTGTTTATTTGCAGGATAAAAAATCATAAAACTTTTACAGATCACATTTCAGCTGTAGAACTACCAACACATATTTAATAATTTACATTTTGAGTATTAATGACATTTTGTCCTTGAAGTCTATATCATTCCTTTCAATCAATTGTTTATTTTTTTACAATACCTGCTGGTTTATTACAATTTGTATTTCAGTGGTAATTTTTAAATTATTGTTAGTATTTATCAATAATAATCCATTTCCCACAATTTAGACATGAAAATCTTTATGCAATACAAATTGTAGCTTTAAATTGTATACACTTGATTCAATGTGGATACAATATGCATGACTAAACATATTGATACATTCACTGATATTTTTCTTTAAACTATATTGTATAGATATAATAAAAGTAATTAAATTACATCTATTAAAATATCAAAAATTTTATACCTGACTCTAAATGTAAGACTTTTGGTTTGATAAAGACATTATTTGAAGCAAGGTGTAATTCAATTTAAGACGTATCTTTCACACTTTAAAAAACTTTACTTTAAAAACTTTATCACTTTAAAAAAATGTAAATCTTGTTGATCTTTTTTTTTTTAGCCTTAGTCAATTAACAGGTAGCACTTGTTTCCTTTTCCCCTTTCAAATGGTATTTCCAACATTTTATCCTTCAGTAAGTTACTTTGTACTGAAAATTGGCTCTTAAAAATGCTTGATAAATGTTAAAATATATTTTCTGGATAATTTACTTTGATTGATTTAAAGAATAGCATTAATTTTGAAGACAGTTGCAGTAAAAGTAATGCAGACTTCATTTTTTTTTTTGAGATAATACTCAGCCCAGATATGATTCAGTATATAGGGTAAGCAAGATATGTTTCTCATTTTGAAGGGTTCTAGAATGAGATATTTAAGCTACAAGCAATTCAAATGATGTGCTTAATATTAATTGATAAAAAGTTTTAGTGCTATAACACAAATGCATATTATATATATATAATGAAAAACACATTTAAATGATTTGGTGAGAATAAATAGCAGAGTCATGGCCGAAATCATGGAGAATACAGGTTAATTTTTTAGTTCTTTATTCCATCACGGGAGCAGGCATTTTTTACAAGCGAAGGCGACATGCACAACACAGAAAAGCTAAGTGTACAAAAAAGGGCCGTGAAATCATTATCCCTGGTCTTAAATACCAAGACTTTGATAGGGATAAATATTTTTTATAGAGCTTATAAACTTGAATTTCAGTGGGGATTTCCAATTCACACATAAGAGGTAAGGGAAACACAGGGATCTTTTTAAAAGTATTTTGTTTAGGTCAGCAATTTTCATCTCTCCCACGGAGTGTGAGAAAGTAACAGGCGCTTAGCTGTTTCAGCAATTTTACACAGCTTCTCTTGAATTAATTAACTAGAGTGAATGGAATAGATCATGAAATAGGAGAATATTTTAGAATGATATTACTATGGGCTAAATTAAGATAGGGCTTTGGAAATTAATTAGAATTAAAATTAAGAGTTTAAAAATATCATATATATATATATATATATATATATATATATATATATATATATATA
>JAOUZG010048464.1:514238-529364 GCA_026289955.1 Argiope argentata
ATATATATATATATATATATATATATATATATATATATATATATATAGTATTGGCATATAAATTGCTTTTATTACTTAATTTTTTTAACAGAAATTTGATACCAAATCTATAAAAAAGTTTTTAATGTGATTTTATTTTACTTATTTATAAGCTTTTAAAGAAACACTCTCAATTGCTTTAAAATGTTTTAACTAAATGTTCAAATTCATAAAAACATTTAATCATGTGATTTTGACAATATTAGAACTATGCTTTCTTTGTATATTAGTTTGAAGTAAAATTTCTGCCTCCACTTTTGTTTCTTAGTAATTACACCTTTTTTATTTCATATGCAATGTAGTTTGTAGTAGAATAATTCAATTAATTCACAATTTTTAATCCTTTTAAATAATAAAGTAAGATTTTTAAAAGTTCATTACCAATTTAAAAACTTGAAAAATCAATAATCTAGTCAATTCAGTTGGTTGCCAGAGGTAATTAATATACTGGAACTCAAATGGAATTTGAACCAGTTTCAACACAGGACAATGGTAACAATGCTAAGGCATTTTGTAATTTCACAATTTCAATACTGTGGATGCCTTCAAGCAAACATTAAAATAGAGGTAATTAATTTAAGATTTCAATAAAAAATACATAAAAATAACTTATATTTAAATTTTAATGCATTAAGTATCAGAAGAACACACCTATTTGAGAGTTTAAAGGAATTTTTCCCAAAAAAGGAACTTGCATCTCCTCAGCCATTTTCTGTCCACCACCAGTGGTAGCTGGGAATATTTCTGATGAATACTGAAAAAAATATATATAATTCATAAATAAATTCAAATTTTAATGACTATATTATTAAGTTTTAATTTACCTGATGAGTAAGAATGGTTTTGTATTCAAAATTACAAGTAAACATATGAAAGACAACATATATAAAGACAAGCTTTAGTTAAGGTACAAATGTGCACTGTAAATTCATGAATGTTAAATTTCTTTATTCTTCAATCTCCTTTTAAAATAAATAAATAATATTAAAAAAAACGGGAAATAATTCAAGAAGTTTCTTCTACTAAGAAATTTACACCAATAAAAATATTTCCTGATTAGAAGATTTTAGACCAAACCTTAAAACTAAATACAGATACTCATTACAAACACATCTGAAAATAGAAAGTTTGTAATAAATTATAACTGAAACTTAGCAGAGAAAACTAAAATATTTGTATATTTAAAAGTTAATCATTATATTATGCTAAAATTGGTAAATTGATTTTTATGAAGAAGATATAAGTAGTTGCTCAGTAAAGAATGTAATATAATGTGAAAAAAATATAGTATGCATAAAAGATATCTGAAGAAAGAAAAATATGCATAGAAGATATCTGGTTCCACTAATTCCATGTTAACAAGACAGACAAAAATGGAATATTGAATTATTATTTTGAGCTTAAAGAAGTAATTTAACAAATACATGTATATATATTAAAAATAAACTGAACAAACTTCAATTACCTTGCACTTTGGACACACAAACATATTCATATTTTCTACTACACCTAAGACTTCTAAGTTCACTTTTTTGCAAAAATTTATTTCTTTACGCACATCTAGAAGTGACGCTTCCTGTGAATTGAATATTTAGAAAGAAAAAATTATTTCCTTAATAATGCCTAAAAGTGTTCAGATTTTTATATCAAATATTCGTGTTTTGTGAACAAATTTTATTCAAACAGTTTACACAATCTACCCAAGGAATCAAAGAGTTAAAAAAGACTAAATATCACAAAAACACATCAGAAATTTTATTTCTAAAAAAAATCTACAAAATTCCTTTAATTTTTAAAAGAAGAATGCTTAAGAACTGATATCCATTTAGTACAGAAAGAAGCGATTAAATAAACTACCTGTGGTGTTGTGACAATGATAGCCCCTTTTAAATTAGTATCTTGGAGATACTTAGAAATTGAAAGGTGTTCATCTGATGTTCCAGGAGGTGTATCAATTAATAAATAATCCAATTCTCCCCAATCAACATCTTTTAGAAACTGTTTGATTAGACCTGTATAATAGAAATGCATTGATTTTTCAAATTTGACCTTCAAAAATGGAACACAGCTAAAATAAATATGAAACAACAACTTGTTTTTTTAAAAATTAAGTATTCACTTTATACACATTTTTCTTCTTCAAAATAGTGCCAAAGGAAACCAAAAATAATAATAATAATAATTATTATTATTACTATGAACGGTGGGGGGGGGGGTGCTAGCTACACTTAGGCTAGCCTGGGTATAACTATATATGTTAAAATATATTCTTATATTTTAACATATATAGTTATACCCAGGCTATAAAATATTTCTTTAAAAAATCATAGCATAGACATTATAGGTAAATATTACTTATTATTATTACAGTATCATAAATTAGAAATTAAAACTTTTCATAAAATGAAGGGGGAAAAAACTACAGTAGCATAGCTCTGTTACAATGTATATTATTTGCATCATTCCAGAATTTTAATCAAAACAATTTTATATAAAAATACAATACAGAGATTTTGAACAAGCCGGTGGATATTAATATTCTTTTTCATTGAATATATTTCATAAACTGTAACTGTTTATGTTTAATCCTCATGAAAGAATGCATTTGCTCACCATTTTTTTTAGGTCCTCGCCATATAACAGCTTCTTCAGGACTTTTAAGTAGAAAACCAATTGACATCACACATAGATTCTCTTCAACAAACTAGAAGAAATTGAATGTCAATTTTACAAATAATTGGAAGACAATCTTTATTTCTAATTCTTTTATTCTGCTCATCCATAAAGAAAATAATTTTTAAAAATATAAAATTAATACACAACAAAAAATATTTTGAAAATGAAAATAACTAAATTAGTAAAGTTTAGAAAAATTAAAAATAATTCTGAAATTTTATTTAAACAAACTCTAAAATAAATAAGTTATAATACTTATAGAAACAACATTCTAAGAGTAAAAGGGTGACTTTAATTTGATTATTTTTAGTTCCTTTGATGACTGTTTTAATTTTTTAAAGGCTATCTAAACATAATATTTTTAAACTTAAAATTTTTGATAGACTCATTATTTTTTCCTCCTCCATTTTCTTTTTTATTGTACTATGCATTTTATGTAATATATTTATATGTCTAATTATATCACAGGCAAGATCAGCAGTATTTAAAGATGAGCTTGCTTTAAATGTTTCAAGCTTCAACTTACCATAACAATATGCTAATTATATTGAAATATATTCAACATAGAAAAATAAATCTAATCATCTTATTTTGATCAACAACAGTGAGAAAACAAGTCAGAATAAAATATTAATCACAAAAAGGAAAAAAATCGATTTTTCTTTAATAAAATAAATATATATTTTAGAACTTATTTAAATATAGAAAAAACAAATTTTTAAAATTTTAGGATGGTGTATTAATAACTTTCATGGTGTGATATTTTCAGAAGTTATTGCAAAACCAAAATATAGCTTGATTTTCAATTACTTAAAATTTTAAGTAAAATTTAAAAAAAAATCATAATGAGATGCATATTTCCATCCTTTAAAGTATTAAGGAATAGATAGGTTAGGTTGTTTAACCCCTTAACAATTGTATAATTTTCAAGAAAACGGTCATAAAAGTGTATATATTTTTATTTATGAAAATTATATAAAAATAAGTGTACACACAGCATACACATTTAATTCTTAATTTTCGATATTTTTTAGATTAAAATTTTAAAAAATTAAAATTTTATGAAAAGCCAACATTCAGGCTTTTTTTTACTGAATGTTGGTTTTCCAGTAGGCAGCAAAACTTTAAATAATACGTCTTTTAAACTTTAAAAGAGAATTTTATTAATCTCACATCTAATATAAATAAAGGTTAGTTAATTTTTTTTTGTGCAGTAAATTTCAAAGCATGAGATACAGAAGCCAAGGTCACAATCTGGACAGTAGTACCGAGTTTCCCTCCTGCATCTCTTACTATTTTTATCTCTTCAGGAACAACAAACTTTGCACACCATAATGAACAGAATATTAAAAAATATATTTTAACGCAGAACACAAATAACACATATTCAACTGAGCCATGTGTAACAAAGTATCTAGGCGGGCTGTGGGCTAAGATTGCAAAATACACAAATTCAATTAATGCTAACACCTGGTTGAAAATAAATTATCTGCAATTACATTTAAAATAGACTATTAATGACATTTGGTGTATAAAATGAGAAATAAAATGTTTTCCGGGCAGAAGAAAGGAATTAGTTTTGATCACTTAGTGCATTACTATTGAACGCCCTAGCCAGGAAATATCACAGGCATGAGAAATGGAGGTTGAAACCCTAACTCGTCATTTCCTTCAGAGCGAGAGTTAAGAGGTTAAAAATATACAATTTATTTTTAATAATAAGAATTTTGATTTCTTACAAAAAAAATTTATTACTTAATATCACATTAATTAATATTATGATAAAATCTAATAAATATTGTATGTTAAAATAAATATCATGGGCTTCCAAGAAAATGTTAAACAATATTAAGAGAAATTAGAAAGGTATATATATAAATATGTATATAACTTACTACAGGAGACCAACCAGAGCCACTCAGATGAACCTAAATAATAATAATAATAATATACAAAATTTAACAGGGCATTTACAAAATTTTTATGTTTAATAATACCCCTCTTATTTAGCAACATTTGAAAAATACATATAAAATTAAAAATGTCTAAATTAATTCTCAGAATTCTGAAAAGAAGTCGCAAATATAACTGTGAAAAAATATTGTTTCTTAATTTTTAAAATATCATATAAATTTTCATCATTAACAATTCTTCCCTACTTCACAAAATCTTATATAATGTAATTATATTTTCACAAAATTTAATAATATGAGTCAATGAAAACTTACTAAAAAAATACACTATTCATACTCTTTAAAAATGATTTCATTTTTTGTTGCATTTTGAAGATATGGTCAGACCTTATTCATACCTTAAACTTATAAAATTGATATAAACATGTATTTGTATTTATAATTCTATTCTTTATTGATGAAGAATAAAAAAATACCATTTTCTTAATAAATAACAAATTTTACTACAAAAGGAATTTAATTTTAATAAAAAAATAAACAATTAAGAGGCAACAAAACATTCTACTGGTTTTTGAAATGAAATTTTATTTAAGGTTGTTCTGGCAGCATGATAGCATATTTATTCCTTTAAAAACGAGGTAAGGTGTGTGTTTTTAGAGTAAAAATACATTTTTCATAGGAATTTAGCGATAACAACTAATTACAGTTTTGCTATATTTTAAGAATATTTTTGATAGTTCAATGTGCCAAATATATCATTTATAGAATGTAGTAAGTTGCAATAAAGTAACTAAACATTTAAATAATAAACTTTCTGTAACAACGACTTATATACTAACTTGGATCAATAAGTTTAGATCAAATTACAATTAATAATAACTAAATTTGAAAATTTTCTGGTCCTTTTTAAATGGACAAGTAAAAATTTAAAATCCCCAATTTAAAAATATGCTCAGTTCTCATTTAAAATTAAGACAACAGTGAAAGTTTCACTGTTAATTCTTTATATAGTGAAATAAATTATTGACAGAGAAAAATATTTATGTTGAATTTTTTTATTTCTTGAAACCCTATTTTGATAATGAGATAAGAAAAATTTACTTTAAAACAAATTTTAAATATTTGTTTAAAATGATTTTGATTTATTTTTTATACATAACTATTAATATTATTAGTAATAATAATCAAATGCTCTAAGCATAATTTTGATTTAAAAAAAGGAATAAAATAGTACAATTAATAACATCTAAATAAAAACAAAATATCCTTCAATTAATTATTTCATTATTTAAATACCTGCTCTTGTTCTACACCAAATATCCTAGGCATTGATGGTCCACATAAATCGATATCCATGACTCCAACCTAAAACGAAATATAATAGAATTAATATTATAGAGGACAATAATTTCATATTTAATAAGTTAAAAGTAAATTAAATTTCGGTATTATTAATAAGATAAAATAATTTATAATGATCTCTAATTTCTCATGCAATACTGTGAAGTCATGAATAAAGGACTTGGTTTTATATTTCATAAAATACAATATCTTGAATAAAACTGCAATTACTGCTATTCTTCACATTCCTTGCATTTTTTTAAACACCAGAACTATATTTTTATATTTACAAATAATTCAAATTATTTTTTACAAAACCAAAGTTTTAGAACACATTCAAATAAAAACATGGCTAAGATTATCGGAAATTCTAGATGGATATTAGGGCAGAAAGAAAATTGACTTAATTTTTTTTGCATATATTTTAGATTGGTAATAGTGTGCAAAAATTGCTTTTAGGTTCAAAAACAATATTAAAAAATTTGGTTGAAATATTACATTATCTTGAGGTGTTGCAAAAAGCTTGACAACTGTAAAAAAAAAAAAAAATTAAAACGTGCCTTTGAAATATTTTCTTACATTTTAGTTTGGAAATAGTGGTGAAAAGTTAGCTTTCAGGCTCAAAAAGAATTTTAAATATTTTTGGCTGCACTACAACAATATTTCAAAATGTCAAATAAAGCTTAAAAGTTTGTAAAAAAAATTGAGAAATTATCAATTTTGATAAAATATTTTTAGGAATTTTTTATTCATATAATACTACAAAAGATGATTTAAAAACATATTTAAGCATTATTATCAAACATATTTAAGATTATATCTAATATAACAGTAGCCATAGATTCATTTGTAGTGTGTTCAATTTCAAGCAAATCACCAAATATCCAAAAAATAAAACATTTTGATATTTGTCTTGTCTTAACTAATTTATCCTGCGTCATTTTTACTCGCAGCAAAGCGCACAAGCACAAACTAACAAATCAGTTACACAACAGATGGAGGGGACATGCTAAATCAACTGAACATGGCAAAGCTACTGATTTGAAACCAACTCTTTCCTTGTCATCGACACAAACAAATATCCACATTACTTCAAAAACAACTGCTCCAGCAATGACTCAGTGCAATGACAATGCAATGGTAAAACTGTTTTTATACTTTTATTCAAAGGATAATACCTAATGAAAGCGTTTAATTTCATAATCGATTCACGCCAAAAATCCTTAAAAAATAGTAAAAAATAATTTTTTATGAGACTTTAATATTTTTGCGTCACCTCAAGATATAATTTAATATTTTTTAAATAATTTTTATTTACCTAATCTATACCAAAAGGTAATTAGAGAACCAAAAGTTACCAATTAAACCACTGTTACCAATTAAAAATCAAAAATTCATTTTTCCATTCCACCTAATACAGATGGCTTTGTTCAATTTAAGAAAAAACGTTCATCTTTTTTTTTTTTTAAAAAAAGAGTTAAAGGTCCAAATGCTATATATAATCAAGTATAAAATATGTAGAGGAACATAAGCAAAAGAAACAGGATTTACAAAAAGAAAGGACAGATATACTTCAGCAGTATCTGAAAGTAAGAAAGTTTTCTTAGTATTCAGTAGAAAGTGGTTTTCTTCATATAAGCATTACAGAAGATGTGAATGCACTTTTATGAAAAAGGACTGAACAAGTATGCACATAAAAGGTTCAGATTACTTCCAATAAAATTAATAAATTATTTGTTATTGCATTCACATCACAATCCACTTATTTCTTTAAAAATATAATCTTCTATAAAGTCTAAAATTTTTAAATAATACTTGGTCTATATGAAGAAGAAGTAGACCTAAACATGTATAACAACAACAACAAAAAATTTTAAAATACTTTTTACTCATTTTTTTTATTTAACTGTATGCAAAACCATATACTGTATTAAAAAGAAATAATAATCTACAAACATATAGTGATTGATTTCACTTTGTGGATACTATTATTTAATTTTTTTTTAAAAAAAAGAATCATATGCAACATATTTAGATCCATATTAAAAAAATCCAAATAATAGAAATTTAAAATACAAGTGGTAAATTTCATTATAGCTATATCTAGAGGGATGTCAAACAATGTGCTGAGATATAAAAAAATAATGTACTGAGCTGTAGGGTAGCAAGTAAAATATATAAAATAAGCATACATGTAACCAGAGCCTGACTTAGCCTAATTGCAGCCCCAGTCAGGCTCTGCATGTAACAATAAACTCAAGAAGGAACAAGTGTTAAAATATAATAATACAAATTATAATTTTAAAAGAAATTTTCCCGGTGTAAAATTTTTGTTTCATATTTTATTTGTATTTGTTTCAAATTCATCATTTTAACAAAATTAAAATCATAGATCATATAACAAAGCAATTTATTTCAATTTAAAGCAATTATCTTCATATTTAATACTGTAAAAAACTGTATTAGAAAATCTAATATTTAAAGTGAAAAAAAGATGAAAAGCTTTTGTCAAGAGATTTTGTATAAATTCAATATTTACTTACAGTTTTGGTATCATCCTCTGATAATATTTGAGCCAACATAGAAGTAAAAGTGCTTTTACCAACACCTCCTTTACCAGATAAAATTAAAATGACATGTTTAACTGAAGACATTTTTTGTTTTATGACATCAATGTCTGAAAAAAGTAAAAAAAAAAAAAAAAAAAAAAAAAAAAAAAAAAAAAAAAAAAAAATGGAATCTTAGCAACTTAACACTAAAATGCAATGCTTAAAAGGTTTACAATTTTATGACTGATGAAAAGTTTCCTTTCAAATTAATATTGATTATCAAATTAAATTACATTTTTATTTCAAATCAAATCCCAAAGTATTTCATAAATAAATATATATTAAATATCAGCAAACAGGCTTCATTCACTACCAATTGAATCAATGCTTTAAGGTTAAAAATACGCAAATGATTTCTAGTTGAAAAAATCTGAGAGCTTTGATTCGTTCTGAAAATAATAATAATAATTAAATAAAAAATAGGAATGTAGTTTATACAGGAATTACTCTTTTTTTAAATTAATGATTTGTAGAAAATTCAATAAAATTGCTTTAAGCATAAAAATGATTACAATAACTTCAAATTAAATTATCCAACCACAAACATTCAAATGCACCAATATTTAAAAAATTATTTCACGATACATGAAAGAAGAATGCTAAGGACCTCTGTAAGGCTAATTTTGCATTAATAAGCTAATATAATATAAAGTAGCTTTCCAATTAATAGTATAAGCACATTAATGCCAAAAAGTATACTACCAGTTCTACAACCAGTTTACAAAAACTACTACAAGCTCACTTCACAAGCTTATTCATACTTAAACTGAAGCTAAATTCATTAAAAAATATTAATACCACAAGTATTCTAATGTAATTGACCATCATTTAATAGAACAAAGAAAGCAAAAGATATAAACTATTCTAGTTCCTTTATTTAAATAAAATCAATAAACTTTTGATTTCTTAATAAAATACAGTTAGCTATTCAAATATTTTAAATTGTTCTTTTGAAGTTTTGACTCTTAAGATTGTTTAATTCTGCTAAGCATTAACGATCTTTTTTCCACGTCTTTCCAACTGTTTTGCTTGCAGACTTCTGTAATATCTATAAATATCTTTTCAGTTTTCAACCATCTAAATTTAAATCATGCAGGTCATCTGTCTTGAAATTCCTTTTCTTATTCTTTTATTCCTTTTGGAATTATAAACTCTGCTCATCCATATTTTTGATGTCTTAAGTAGACATTTTTACAAGTAACTTTCTTTTGTGATATGAAAATTATCTAATTCACTGATTTTTTTCAATTGATCTAAAACATCAATATTTTTATTTAAGGAAAATTCCCTTTTAATTAAGGTTAGCCAATGAGACAGTGTTCTAAGAATATTCATTATTTCTCATAATTTCCAATAAGACTTTTGACTTCTTGAATTTTTATTAAAAATTATTTAAAAATCTAATTCAATTATTAAATACTTTAATTGTTACAAATTGCAAACCACAATAGTATAGTATCTTTTTCTTCTAATCATTTGCAATTCATAAAAAGAAATTTCATCGTATTTTAGCAAGAATATATTCATTTGCCCATTATCCTTTCTTCAAAATAATTTATACTTGAAACTAGTACAAGGGACAGTAAAATAAAAACAAGACATATGGAGAAAAAAAAGTTAACTATTTATTATTTCAAAAATAATCTTCATAACTGTTAATACATTTATCCCACTAGGACAAGATGGTCAATGTCATCATGGAAAAATGTTTGCAGTTGTCTGAGGAAATATAATTGTACCTAGGCTTGCACTTTTACTGTCCTGGATGACTGTTATCTTTCAATAACACCCAAAACTTCTTGAAATCGTTTGTTTCTCTCAAACACACGTGACATATTGTTTTTGCCATGCACAACAGACATTCTGGCATAAATTTAATTTCCTGGCACTCCTATAGTAAAAAAAAAGTGCACTACACCTCTATATTCCTTATTCCAGGACCTTATAATGGTCAGACGCAAATACAACTCACTCAACACACCTTGAGTCTGTCTAACAGACAAATGGCATAGTGGTGACAGCTCGTGCTGTTCCTTCCTGATTCTCGATAGAGGGTGCTACTATAGACACACCTACCTGCATTACCAACTTCCGTGCCAAGGTTGTTATTTAGTATGACTTGTTTTCAATTGATTTCCCCTTATACAGTAGAGAGGAAACTTATTCAAAAATCTATACAAATAAATACAGTCTAGACATTTATTTTTCAAATCTCTTAGCAATATTTCTGATTTTTTTCCCTTGTTAGAATCAATTTTAGCATTCTCTCTCCACAATTCCATACCTAACTTTATTCATATGGATCTATAAAACTTTATTTGAAAATGTTATTTAGAGTTGTCAAGCTTTCAATATTATTATTTTTCATGACAAACATAATTTTCAAATAAACTGTGATCACCTTTTTATTTCTTTTTTGGATAGAAGAGAAAAGTCTCTGTAGGATAATTTTGATTTATGACAAGAAAATCTCAGTTTGACATACAGGGTTAAATATTCAATGAAATTTACAATAAATTTATATGCTTTAGATCTTAATGTTAGAGATTTGGCTTTTACAACCTCCTTAGTAAATAACAGCATGGTAGTGCACTTTTCTGGTTATTTGTCCAGCAGTAACTGTATTCTCTAGCCACCTTGCTCTTCAAAATCTCTTTGAAGGTTCTCTGCTTCCTGAAAACAGTAGATAGTCTTCCTTTCTCATTGACAAAACTTCGAATACCTAATACATATACTAGATGAAAAGAACTCTTTAATTTGTGTGAATATAATTTTGCCATGTCTACAAGAATCAGTACTAAAATTTAGGTTGCAACTATCTTCATTTATGAATAATATTTTGAATTCTTTTTTGCATATTTTGCATACTAACTTTTGCATTTCAATAAATTAAAAAAAAATCTTTCCATTTTTAGATGAGCCATACTTCAAGATAAACAAAATCTTTTTCCAATTCAATTTTTCCATAAAATTATTACATACTTGTAAAATATTCTTGACAATGGAACAGCTTTTTTAAAACTTTTTTTTCTATTCTAAAACCAAGAATTATAAACAAATTTCTTTTCTTTTTTGCAAAGATTTATTGAATGCTTTGACAAACATTCACATTCAGATTAGAGGAATTTTGAAACAATACAATCTCAACAAAGTATTACTAAAAATTAACTTAAAGCAAATTTATTTTAACAAAATTATTTTAAACATTTTGTTGGCCCACAGAAGAAATATCTACTTGACAATTTTTATCAGAACAAATTTGATATCTCCTTAAAAGAATAATATAAATAATAATTTCTTTAAAAAATTAAAAAGTTTCAGATTTGCAACTTAGTATTATGAAATTAAAATAAATAGTAAAATAGCTTTATTCCCAGCTGTTGAGTTTGTTAAGAATTTCTTCACAGCTATGGAGTAAACTTACTTATTCTTTCCCTTTTCAAACTGACATGAAAGTAAAGATTGATGAATGGTAACCCTCCCATACCAGCAATTCTTTGTCATTAATAGATTTTTTGATTTGAAAAAATCAGAAACTGTCTTTCCCATTCTTTCTAAAATGTAATCGAAGTACATCTTCCCTTTATATATATAATGTATGTATTAAGGTGCATTCTTTCATATCATATCATAAATGATTATGTTTAAACAAAAATTCCTCTTTAAAACTTTTTTCTACACTATTCAAAGTGTCGGTACACTGTTAAATAGATACACAAAAGAAGATTTATAGCATGTTATGTTACATCGCTTTGAAAAGATGGTAATAGAGCAAAAGAGATACTAGATGAGTTTTATACAATTTACAGAAATGATACAACAACTATTAATTTTTTGCAATTGGTTAAGAGATTTAGACAAGGCACTTATAACTTGAAAGATGAAGACTAAAGAAGCCTGGCAACAATAAATATAGAATTTATCACAACCATGTTCACTGAAAATCTTTGAAATAATATATGAAAATTAGAGAGCATCACTAACATTCCCAAGATAGTTACTAACTTTATAGATGTTAATAATAATTACTAATTCAGTTGATGTGAATTTTGACTTCCACACATATTAACATTTCTCATGAACCATGTTTCTATGAGCGATTTACTTCTTCAGCATAATGAAAGATATTCTTTTAGAAGCTTGTCATTGGAGAAAGGGGATTTTGAATCAAAATCTGCATTGAAAAAGCTCTTAGCTTAACATCAATAGCATTCAACAGTCACAAGGTCTGAACTTCACCTGAGGAAATTCTTTATCACTTTTGGAGGGACTGAAAAGGTGCTATTTAATATGAAAGTCTATTTCTTCGTCTAGGTGAAATCATTAATTCTGCTACATACTGTAGTTAATTTGATAAATTTAAAGTCGCCAGTGTAGAATTATAGTCAGAATTGATGAATAGATAAGAATTTTTAATAATGACAAAACTAAAACCTATATTACACGGCATTAAAAGAGCAGCTATTATAGTTAGATTGTGAAGCAGCACCACATCCTCTGAATTCTCCTGATCTTGTAACATGCTGTAGCTATTTGCTATTATTAATAAAAAATATTCCTCTTAATGATAAAGGATTTCAATCTATTCGAGAAATAAAAACACACTTCAAGGAATATTTTGCAAGTTTTTCCAACAATTTCTTCTTCCCAACAAGTTTGGAATGAAGGAATAATGAGATTGAGGAATAATAAGAGAGTAGATGAAAAATAATTTGTCACCAAATTTGAGCGAAATGGCCGAATGTAGCATGAACAGTAGAAATAATGTTTCCAATCATAAGGTAATGAACACTGCAGTAAATATATATTTAAAAAAATCAATAAGTGCAAAAAAATTTAATAAAAAACAATGAAATTTAGCAAAAGGAATGCGCACAGCAGGAAAAAATCAAGGGAAATTAGCAGGAAAGATCGAATTACTATAACATAAAAAATAGACTGCAACGTAAACCCAAATAAAACTCTACCAAAAAATTACTAATCTTGCAAAGCATCAAATGGTTGTATATCTAAGCTTAGCCCACAAAATATATCTAAAAACAATTTATTTGCAGTGTGTACCTGAAACAAAACAGCAAACCGATTATTCAAAATCATTTTGCTGATTAGTTTGGACAAAACAAAATCAAGTAAAGTACAAACTTTACATGCCAATGAATACCAATTGGGGCAACACAAATGAGTGAATTTTCTGCACCAGTTGGAATAATATGGATTAGAATTTTTTAATTTCCTTTATAATTTTTTTATTTTGGTACTTTTCCATAAGCCTGGTGCAAGCGAAAAAGAGTCAAATAATGTAGAATTTTGCCAAATTTTTTTACTGCGATTTTAAAGTAAAAAAAACAAACAAAATAATGTAAAAATTTCTTTACATTTATAAGGGAATTTTTTGCTTGCGCTCGGCTAACGAAACTATGTTTATTTATTTTAATTCAAAAGTACTTCAGAATGAACTTGAAAGATCGATTAATTAACAAAGTTTGAATTTTTTTGCATCAAACACTAAGAAAATAAACAGAATTGTTTGAAACAATTGGTCAAAAACATATTAACACTTACTCATTTGGCTTTGGGAAATGAAGACTTTTGGTGATTAATTTTTATTAGTGTTAATTGAGTGTTTAATTTTTTATTAGTTTTTAACTAATAAAAAATTAAACTCAATTAACCAGAATAAATAGTCGCCTATGTTCTATTCTACACTATAATCTATCTCTGTACTAAATTTCATCCAATTTCATTCAGCCATTCTAGCGTGATTGACTAAAATCATCCATCCATCCAAACTTCCACATTTATAATAGTAGTATAGATAAATATAAGGGTTTATATTTTATACAAGCATAACTCATAAAATGAAAAAAATTATTTTAAAAAGATTAATTTTTTTATTACTAATTACAAGTAGAACTTTTAAAATTTTCACCAGAAAAATTGAAATCAAATCCTTTTTTATTTTTACATATCTATTTATAAAAAGAGCATCAATATTTAAACAGCTCTATGCACAAAATTAAATCAAATAAAACATTTTATCTTTTTAATTGGAGCAAATTATTTGAAATGTAAATTATATTGATTTCAATTCTGAATAGAACAGGGGGGGGGGGAGAAGAAACTCAAAATTTAGGAGTTCTCAAATACAAAAAAGTTTTGCCTGTACTAAAAATTCCATACTAAAGACAGGCCCAGTGTAGCAAATTATAAAGAAAAATAACTTTACATTTTTTAAAAGGGGGGAAAAAGAGAATAACTTAATTTCCTAAGAATAGAGTGAAAAATAATTTCAGATTAAAGTATAAATATTTAATATAAAAATGTAAATTTGATACCAGGATCAGGTTCACTAGGCTTTGCTGATGAACATATCTTTTGGTTTGGGCAACCAGCACATGCTTCTGCTTTCCCAGCACTTTCACTCTCAACACCAGGACAATCTGTAAAAAGGAATGAAATATTTCTTATTTCTATGAATGCACTCTTTGGTTGATATATAATATTGAAAATTATAGCAATAGTTATTTCTTATTATATATATATATATA
>JAOUZG010048464.1:533716-548766 GCA_026289955.1 Argiope argentata
GTTATGACAATTAGATCTTATAATTGGCTTCTCATATTAGTACAACTGAAATGTAGTTAATTTTTAATTATTAAATCTCTTGTTCTGAATTAACCTTAACTATGACTTTAGAGCTCCATTCATGAATTTAACTATGACCATTTTAAACATATAATTTAAAATAAAGTTATTCACAAACATTGTATTATTACATGGATTAAAAACGATCAAAAAATAATGTAATAAAAAAGAAGGAATTTAATTAGACAGCAAATAAAATACACAGTTAAGGATTCAATAACTTTTTTTCCATCTTATCTCAAATGATTTATAAAATAAAGCAAAAACAAACGTCAATAACTCATACTGACATTAAAAAAGGGGGGGGACAGAGTTATTTTCCTTTTTTTAACCTCCAATAATTGAACAAATTCTATTTATTTCATCTGATTTCTAAAAACAACAACAACTAGCTTCCTTTTCTTAAGAAATCCAAAATTGCTTTTATATGAAATTCAAACGATCCTATTTCTTAATCACTGTCAGAGACGTTTACAAAAGATTTTAATTTTATAAGTATTTATTTCTGAAATAATTTTATCAGACAAACCTTATGAGTGGAAGAATTTTTCCTTCTTTTAATTTAAACATTTTTTAGAAAGATAATCAGAGAAAGATCATATTTAGAATGGTTAAAAGCAATAAATACTTCACAATAAAGTTAATGATATATAAATATTTTTTTCCTTTAATTCAAATACTTTGTAGAAAGATGATATTTAGAATAGTTAAAAGCAATAAATACCTCACACAATAAAGTTAATGATATATAAATACAAAAAGAAAAAATATTCTCTTTTTGATTGTTTTCAATACATAACTTTTATATCTAATACTAGGGACAGGATTTAAAATAACTAAAAATTTGTAGAAAGAAGTTGTAACTAAAAAGAAAAAAAGTTGCTTTTGCAATTCTTCAAACACTATGTCAAAACGCAGATTTAATTAGTATGATTTTCTATCACCTAAATTATGCCAATGTATTTTACAATATTCTTTATTTCTATTTAATTGCATATATGAAATAGGATTGAGATTTTTTTAAATAAAAAAAGCAGAATATAATTAAATTATAAGCAATAATAGGCATTTAGAATCTATAGAGCTGTTTCAAATTATAAGGTATTCTAAATTAGTACTTATAAGCAAAGGAAGCCCATTGTGTATATCAAAATCATATTTAAACAGGTAAACGCACAGTATATTGGATTTCCATTATTATTTTATTTAAAGGCTACAACTATTACAAAAAAAAACCTTTAAACAATTATTTTAAAATTAATTATGAAGAAATTAAAGCAGATTCACTTTATGAGGTGAAATTCTTTCGAAATAAATCATAAAGAAAAATTTAAGCTTTAATTACAAAAAAAAAAAAAAAAAAACATTAATTCTTTTTTATACTAAGATAGGAAATGGAAATTTAAGATCACATCTGAAAAGTGAAAAATTAAATACTTGCAGTAAAAATTACATATCTTTTTATAAGACTATTAAATTTAACTAGACTATGTTTGATTCACTGAATAATTTTTACAGCAAAAGATAGCGGAATTCCTTTTCTCACAATTTGCAAAAGACTCATATCTACTAAAGAAGACCTTTTTATAGCATAATAATTTATGACTTTTAATTTTTAATCATTTAATGTTTTAATTCATCTGAATGAAATTTTAAAAAAAGTTGTAAATTATACTAGATTGAATATCATTCTGAAACTTGTCAATATTTTTAATCATAAAACTTTCTTTGATAAATTCTTGTATGTAGTAGTGTATTGAATTATAAATTAAGTATTAACTTCATCATGCTTTAGTAAATGATTAATTCAAGCTAAAATTGTACAATTAGCACTCATCATGAAATGTCTTTAAACTGTAAGTGATTTATTTGTATGCAAGAAACTATAATGTAAAAAAAAAGAAAAAAAAAAGATGGAATTTCCCAAATTATAAACAGATTATTTATTCATCGATATTTTAGAACTATACATGTAAAAAGAGGAAAAATAATCCACAGGTTATTTTTAGGTGTTACATATTCTTTTAGCTTCAATATATAAAGTTTATTCAGGATCCAAATGTTAGCAAATTCAAATCCCAGCTGGTTTTTTTTTTTTAATTCCCCTCATTCCACTTTTACATCAGATAATTTAAAAGCAAATGACTGATTGATTTAGATTAAATCTTCTACATATAAGAAGGAATTCTCAAAATGATAAAAGGGAACACTTTTGTTGACATGAATAATTACTGACTAATGAAGGGGGAAAAAGATAAGTCAATTCAGATGTATTATATTTTTATACTAAATATGAAATGTTTAAATCATTTTTTTTTATTTAAAAGTAAAATTAAATCATTCCAAAATAAAGCATTTTAACGAACCACTATAAAATTGATGGACTGTTCACATGAAATTCAGATAATTTTGAAAAGGTTAGTAACAAGTATGCAAATAAAGAAAAAAAAATATGATTCATAAATATTTAGTAAAATAAAAAATAAAGTCACACAAATAAAAATACTGCAAAAAAAAACTTACATGGTAAAAAGAAAAAAAAAATACTTAGGTTAATTCTTCTAACATTAAAACCAAATCTCCAGCTCTTATTTATATTTTAAACTTCCCTTCCCTTCAGAATTTTCAATGATAGTATATAAGTAATATCTCTTTTAGAAGCAGATCTTAAATATCATAAAGTTAAACATCTCTAAAATTTATAATGCACATTTAACTTTCCAAGAAAGGAACTTCCAAAGATAACATGTTAAATGAATGAGCTACTACTTCATAAATTTATTCATTGCATAATTTAAAAATCTTTTTTTTTTCCTCTCTAAAGAATTTTAAAAATGTCATTGTTGTGTTTATAATTTTTAAAAAGATCTTTTTTTTTTTTTGATGATCTAAATATATCTTTTACTTTTGAAATTTATTAATTCACTAATAAAAGTGAATATGCTGGTTTTGCAAGAAAAATTTACAGGATAAATGGACAATATTTTATTTAAATAAGCTTTTTTCATTCTCATTTTGATCTTTATAAAAATAAAATACAGCTAAATTAAAAAAAAATAAGTAGGGAAAAAATCCTCAGAATTATCTGATTACTTATACATGAAAGTTTCATTCTACGATGAAGGTTTTCTGAGGTATTTTAATTCGATTATTATACCCATCACATAAAAAGATAATATTAAATATTTAAAATTTTAGTACATTCATTGTTATACATATATATATTTCAATGACAAACAGATTTAGATAAATTATTTAAATTTAGAGCGAAATTATTCAATTACTGTCCTATAAAAAATAAAAAACAACCAATAATTCCTTCCTTTTTAGTTATATTTTAAAATTTATCATTACATTTTTTAAGTCCAAGGGCAATGAAAATAAAAGGCTGCTCTAAAACCAGCAAAGCCTGATTAAAAAGAATCAATTTAATCAATTCTATATTATAAAACAAAGATATAAAAAATGAAAAGAAAATATTTTATCGATATGTAAAAGAAAAATCAAGAATTAAAAAAAAATCTAACAAATAAGAGAAAATAATGTCTAGCAAATGTTTAACTGACAGAAGGTTGATGCAAAAACATTTTAGGTTATGTATAAGCAGCTGAAGATCATTTTAAGTTTCCTGAAGGGGGCAATATAACTTGTTACCAAAATCCTGAATAAAAATATATACATAAACCATCAATGCTGTAGTAATAATTTTTAACCAATTATTTATATTAGGGTAATAAAGTTCTATATTTTAAATCAAAATTTCTACTAATAGAAAATGTCTTGCGAGAGAAACTATAGCCTAAAATTAATACAAGTATATAAATGACTTTCTCAGGATATCTAGAAATTTAGCAATCTCAATATTATCAATTTCATTTATTTTAATAATAGAAATGTCTGTTCAATGTGTATGAAGAACGCAAAATTCATATAAAGGAATTAGAATAATAATAACAACAAAGGGAGTTTAATAAATAATTCATATTTTTAGACCTAAAATTATTTAATAAAACCTTTTGTAATAATGATAAAACAAATACAAAATGAGAAAGAAAATCTTTCTCTTTTGACTCAATTGAAATATATCTGATATAACAGCAAAAGAAAAAATTTCTTTTTCACTTTAATAAATTTCTTACTTTAATCATCTTTCAATTCAAAACATTAAAAAAATATTAAAATAACTCTGACCCCACATTAATACATCATATATATAGATATATAATACTACATAATATATGAAATAATATGAACACAGGATAAATATATTAGTAATCTTGTTTTACTTCGACATAGTTATCGGTATAAGCAGGATGTGGCATGTCAGGAATATGTCTACGGCTCAGAGTGTCACCAATCAAATTGGAGACCATCTCTTTATCCTCACGGTTAATAAATCCATGATAGACCAATTCTTCTGAAAGACCACAGGAAGTATCTTGTTGAGTAACTTCACAAGACAACTGTCTATTCATTTTATCATCCATTCTTAATAAAATAGTCATTACAAAGTTTTGTCCTTGTTCTTGGGGTTTAATGTTGCACATAATATTTACAATTCGTCGAGTTTCCACTTCTTGTGCCTCTGGTGATGTCGATTTTGCAGAATCAGTCATTTCAGGGGAAGTAGTCCTTCGCTGAACAATGGGTGTATGAGTAGCAGCATATGCAGTCAACGGATAGATTCCAGTACGAACATCATCCAAAAATTTTTCTAGCTCAACCTTCTGCATTTCAGACATCTTTATTTGTGGGCCTGTCTTCTTCCCTTTTAGTGGTACAAAAGCAACAATTTCCTCCTGAGGCTTGAACCTATTACGCAATGCTTCATCTGTGAGCTGATCTGATTGGTAAGAAGCAAAATTTATAACAGAATGAGCAGCAAGGAGCTTTAAAGAATGAACTTCAAAAATGATTGGATGAAATAACAGCTCACGGACACTAGGTCGATCAGCTGGATTTTTAGAAAGGCACTTTCTGATGAAATTTTTCTGTAAAGGATTCTCCAGTGATTCAATTGTTTTATTTATCACTTCATCTGTTACCTGATTTCCACTATCACCATTTACTGGTATTTCCAAAGCTCCCATTTCCAGAGCACACATCCCAAATGAATAAACATCAACAGCATGACTTAGAAGAGGAAGTGTTTTGATACCATATTCAGGAGCTATAAAATGAACATTTTTCAAGTCTTTTCGGTATGTCTTCACATGATGATGTATAGCATCAGGAGCAACCGAACCAATTTTTATCAAGCCATTATGTTGAATAAATATTGTATCACATGTTAAATTTCCATGGATGATAGGAGGTGAACAAGAGTGCAAATAATTTAGAGCTGAAAGAATTTGTGAACACCAGCGTTTCCATGATGGGAGAGGAAGCTTTATTACATTATGCTTTGTCTTCTTCAAAAATTGCTTTAGAGAGCCACTTGACATATACTCGGTGATAAAAATTACTCTAGGTTTTTCTGATTCCATATCAATCCAATATTTGTGGAGTTTGACAATATTTGGATGATCCAATTGTGTCAAACTATCGAAAACACCCCTTATTTTTCCTTCTTGATATTTAAAATTCTTTCTTTCTGAGAATTTTACTTCATTCCAGACCACTTCCACTCCTTCTTCAGTGTCCATTGCGAGATAAGCAGCATCGACGCCTGGTATATCTCTCTGTTGAACTTCTTCTCTTCTTTTAAGCCATCGGCCACACGGACTTTCTTCTAAGTTTTCGCTTTCATCTTCAGAATCATCACAACTTTCGCTCTTAGCTTTTATTTCTTTATCCTGATCCATACCAATATTAGTAGTGGTCATACTACTCTTTTATATAAAAGTTTCAAGGTAATGTTAGATCAAAACTAGAAAGAGTAAACCTAGACGATACTAAAGTTAGAAACGAAAAAAATATTGAAAATAATAAAGCCGAATTAAAGAATCTTACGTTGTGGTACACTGTTTTCCATCTAGTCCAATGTCCAAAAGTATAATTACAAATATGAAAATTAATTTGATTCCTTCGCCTTACAGCTTAACACAACGCAAACAAGACAAGTGCAGGTATAGAAACTGAAAGAGCCATAACAGTTAGTGAACTCGTCAGAAAAAAAATATCGATTATATTGTATATCATTGATTTAGCAATTTTAAGAAGTAAACGTTATTTATTTTAAAATAGGAATAAATAGTATTTATTTTTTATAGAAAGCGCAAGACATATATTATTAAAGATGTATCAAGACTGTTCACAGAGATTTTTTATAAAATTTCAAGAAATAAACGAGCACATGAACTATTTAATACAACAATTAATTTTAATTGATTAAAATTAAAATTTTGAATTAAAAAACTTTTCTATTTTTATTTAAAAACTTGTTTTTGCTCCTAATTACTAGTTTTTATTGGCAACATAAATTATGTTTACTCTAATGTTAAGTTTCGGTCACAGAATTTTTCTCTTTGGTTTTAGTTAAAATTTATCGTTATATTTTCTCTGCGGCCGTTATAATACGAAGTACAGTAGCATAAATGATATTTAAGAGACTTGATTCTTGAAGATAAGAACTTCAACGCTGTTTATTTCTGGGAATTTTTAATATATATGATAGTATATGTATTTTGATATATGGTACATATATTTCCAAGAATGATATAATGCCCGCGAATTTCAAAAACTTAAAAAATTGTAGCATTTTTAACCATCATTATTTCTGGAGTGAAATTAGAGAAAATTAAGAGATATGGAGCAAATTACAGATGATGAACCGATTAGGCGATTGCGAAAAGAAAAGCGAGCTGAAATTGTTGGTAGGAATTTACATTTACTTTTAAAAATTATATAAATATTGCATACAATATATTATTAATGTATACAAAATAATATAATTCTAATCATAAATATTTTAATTCATATTATTTCTTTTAAAAGAAAATCCATTTTTTATTAGATTTTTAATTTTTTTGTGCCTTAATATTAAGATAAAATCTATGGGTTTCTTTTTGTGTTTTCTTCATGCCAAACTATTCTGTAATAATATTTTAAAAAGAAAAGTGGGCGTTTAATATTATTCATACATGTAGTTTAAGGAAAAGTGCATTATATAAAATATTAGTTTTCATTATTGTTCGTAATCTACTTAATGAATTTTTGAACTTTTCTTCTAAAGTTTATGTTTTTTTCAGATTTTTATGTCTTTTAATGCAATTTATTCTAATTTTTTCAAGTTATTTAAATATTAGCAAAGTATCCCTGTAAAGTTTTATTAATTTGCATTATACTTTTTTGTAATAAATATTAAATAAAATTTCAAATCAATACTTTTTTGTGCTGTTGTATGAAGAATATCTTTGTCATATTATTTTGTCAAAATAATAAAAGGATAAATTTCTTTTAGCTTCTCAGAAAGAAGATCGAGATGCACGTTTTAAACAACAACGACTTTGCTTACAAGAAGTTAAAGAACTTATTGCTGACATTTCTCTTGATCAGGTTGCTAAATATTATTTATAAAATGTCTTATAAACAAATAATTTAACTTCATTTTTAAATATATCCTTTGAACTGTGTTTATAAATTCTAATATTTTATCAATTCTTATTTATAAGCCACTATTTTTGATCTATGAAAAAAAATTGCTCAATTTTCATGGAAAATTTATTTTCTACAAATTATTTTGTTTAGGTTTAATCTTCAAATAGAATTCATATAGAGACAAAAGAAGAAGAAAAAATCACCCGCTAATTTTTAATTTTCATTTAAATAAATAACTTGCTTTTAATATTCTTTCTATTGAAATTCAATAGTAGTGAAAAGTAAGCATAATTATATAAAAATATTTAATTTTTTCAATTCCATTTTGAACTGTCATCTTATTGAAGAGCTAAAGTTTTATTAGAAATTTATATTTTGTTCTTTAAATATTTTTGATTATAGTCTATTGTGCTATTTTTATATTTTCAGTTTAAAGAATTAGTTTTGCGACTTAAAGAAAAAAACCCAAGTTTAGATACAATAAAAGCTATAAAAAATAACTGTTGTTCTTCAACTCGTGCAGAAGCATTTTTCAGGTTTGTTTTTTATATTTCATTTATTGTAATTTTTTATTGTTTTTAAGAAAAATATGACAGTATTAATCAGATGTGCTTAAAGTGCTAATGTTTTTCTCTCTCTCTTTTTAACTCAAAATTGTTTGAGCATTTTTGATTGTTCTCTTTCTTACTAATTCTAAAATACAATATATAATAGTCAAAATATGTTTTTGTTGTAAAATCTGCCTTAAACTTCAAGATTTGATTTTATCTTAAAATTTGATTTATACTTTAAAATATAATGTCATTTTCAAAATCTGATTTTTCTTATTGCATATATATACATTTTTGTATATATGTATATTTGTATGAAGTGTCAATTGTTATTTCTGTATTTACTTTTATAAATGATTTTTTTCTCTCATTATTCTATTATAAAGGTTAAAGATAATTAATATTGTCAGTTTCTATATGATAAAAATCTGAATTGCTTTGCGACATTATATTCAAAAATTTGCATTATTATTATTTTTTTTTAAATTTATTGCATATGAAAGTAATTGATTCTGCATTAATTTTTTCTATAACTAATAATTTAAACTTCAAAATTTTGCAATAAATTATAACTAAGCAGTAGAGATAAGTAGGCTTTTTTATAAGCATTATTTTATTTTTAATCCAAGACTTTTCACTATTTTCCCCTTTTGTTCTAGTTTCATTATTTTAAAGCATGATTTGTTAACCAACTTCTCGTTCTTGAAGCTTTTTGACTAATAATTGTTGATTCCTTTCTCAGAACTGAAAATTTAATTGTTGCTGAATTTCTGCTCTTATTGATAGTGATTTGATTGATCTATATATCTAAATAAAAGCATATATTTTTATAAAATTTATTTTCAGTTGATTTTCAAGTTACTATAATTTTATATTGCTTAATAAAAATTTATATATTCTTTTATTATATAGGATAGATGGGGCTTTTGAAGCGTTAATAAGTATCTTCATTGGAAAAAATGCTAATAAACAATTGGAAGCAGCAGCTTGTCTGACAAATCTTGCCTGTGGTTCTCATAAAGCTGCACAGCGCATAATAAAAAGAGCTGGTCCATATTTTGTTTGTTTTATTGGTAGTGGCAGTTGCTATTTGCAGGTGAGTAGAATTTAATGTTGCTGTTTAATTAATTTGTGTTCTTTTATATTTTTTATAAGAAATATTCATAAAATAGAAAATTGCCTTTTGAATACATTTGATTATGAATAGTTTCTATAAACTAATTTTTTTTGTTTTAATTTCTTTTTATAGTTGATAAAATCAAGTTAGAATTTAAATAAAAACTTTTAATAACTTTATTTTTAAAAATTAACGAAAAGTTTTTGAAAATTTAATAACTGATATTTTTAAACTAGTCAGTTACCAATTTTTATAATGTTCTATAGTTTTTCGATACATTTTATAGATTTTCATTTTATTACGAAATCTTTACCAACAATATGTTGGTTTTCTTCAAACTGAATATGGCAGTAAATATAAATCATAGAAAGTATAGCAATGTTCTTGTATATATTATCTGTTTTTCTTTTAAATTTATTTGTACAAGTAAGAAAAAAAAAAACATCTTTGAAAAACCATGATAACAAACAAATTTGACAACCCTTTTCCCACATCTCTTGAATTATAATCTATAATAAATTCTAAGAAGTAGTGATCCATAAAAATATAAAAAAGCGATGGGAGGGGGAAATAGTAAATTTCTCTTTTGCTTGAAAATTCTTGTTTTAAGTTACTTGCTGAATCTGTTTGTCAAGAACAAAGCTTCATATTACTTATTACAAACTGATGAAAATGTAGAAATAATTAATTACTTAATGCTATTATGTATATATATATTTTTAAAAAAATATTGTATAAAAATTAATTTTACTGTTGAGCAATTCAATTACGTTCAACTTTGGTTTGAATGTAGGACCAATGTGCTTGGGCTGTTGGAAATTTAGCAGATGATTGTTTTGACTGTTTTTCCTTACTTAAAGTTCAAGGTATAATGCCTGTATTGTTTACTCTATTAACGGTAAGCAGTTTATTATTTATATTAAAAAGGATGTAAAAATTTTGTTATATTCTAAAAGTATTTTATAATTTAATCAAACACTAATATTTTTTATTTAAATGTGAAAAAAAAATGTTTGAATTATCGATTTCATTAATTTGGTTTTATATTTGGTGTTTCAGCTGAATGTTTAGCATATAATTTAACTGTTCTTTGTTGGCATAATGCAATTAACTTTTATAAAGAAATTAAAATCTTTGCTTTTGATTAAAAATTTTCATCCTTGCGTTTCATATTGTAATCATGAAAATTTTAATAATGTCTTTTCAAAAGGATAATATGTTGTGCTTCTTTTTTAAGAAGCATGAGTGATTACCTGGTTAAAATGGGATCTACATTTAAAACTTTTTAACTTTTTTTTTATGATTTATTGTATTACTCTGGATAATGCATATTTTCATTTCATATTTAAGTCACCTTCAAAGGAAGTAATAAAATCAACTGTTCATGCCTTACATGCTTGTACAAAATATGGAGATCCAGAATTGGGGTATATTATTTTGAATTTTATATGCTTATACATATATTGTTTGCAATCCATATTTGCTTTTATATTATATTATAGTATTGTTTTGCATTAATTCATGTTGAGTTTGATAACTTTTTCAGTTTTATCATAATTAAAGAAGGTTATTCTAAAAAGTTTTAGTTTTTTTAAGACAGATTTTTTTAATTATATGTTATCTATAACTAAATTATATTAGCTGATGTTAATTAGTATGTTAATTAAGTTACTGTGATATTATCTAAGAAATGCAAGAAATGCTACTATGTGCAAAATTTCTTATATTAGATAGGAAATAATATGATTTATCATTAAAAAAATATTAAAATCCTATATTATATGATTGCTCTAAAGATTGAAATATTACAATTACAGTCATAAATAAAATTCATTGATTCAGGAAAAGTTAAGATATTTATGATAAAATTTTTATCTCTGTACAAATTAAACCTAAATAAATATTTCAAATTACTTTTTTTTATTTTTATTATTTCCAGATCCATTATTTTTGGGAATTCTGAAAATTTGAAAAATTTGCTAAGTCTTTTAAAACAAAATGATGTCGAAAAAATTATTGCCCATAATGCAGCTTTTACATTGTCTAATATTTGTTATTAGTAAGTGATATTTTTTTCTTTTTGAATTATATTATTAATGATCTCTCTCTCTCTCTCTGTGCGATAATATTAGTTTCATTCCAGTGAGATTTGCTTACTTTAAAATTTATCAGAAAATGTCAGTCACATGAACACTGTCAATATATATATATATATATACTAGCGGACCCGACAGACGTTGTCCGAAAATTTCAAATCTTCTTGAATGAATTATAACAATCTGGTTCGTTTTGATGAAAAATTGTATGCAAATGTTATTAGAATACCTGACGTCATCATGTGTACAGTTCCCACAATTAAACCTATCGATTGCTTGTGAGTATGCGTATACTATGAGCTAAGTTCAATATAGATACTTAAACTGAACTGAAACTTAACAGTTTCTATTCAACTTTGTTGAATAGAAACTTAAACTTGTTTTAATTAAAGGGTAAAAAAAGATGAAATTCGATCTATTGTTATTAAAAGGTATATTTTTTTAAATCTATAAAAAATAAATTTATCGTAATGTCATTTCATACACGATATTTTAAGTTAATCCTTGTGGGGTATAAACAAGCAAATTCAATGGGTTTCCAACCCTCGAACACGCAACATTGCTAAATCTAAGCCATAAATTGTCATCATTTGACCTAGTGACTTATTAATAGTCATAGCTAATGCCAAGCGAATTGGAAATTGCAAACGTTTGAATGGGATAGGTGAGTCTGAAGGAATCATTGGGATCCGCAGTAAAAGTACAACTTCATCCTGAAATTTAGTAGCCTCAAGAATACTTCTCATGATTTTTATGACTAATCGCGTGCCATTACATAATTTTGGTGCATTCAAATTTCGAAGCAAAATGATAGGTTAGTCAATCTTCAATCTCAAGTTATGTGGTAAAGTTTTACAAATTAACTCTGCATTCAAAAGATTTAAATTAAAACATGTTTGTTTTAAAGCTTATTAATTGAGTTAAAATGTATACATTATAAATGCATGTTATCATGAAATAGCAGGGTCGGAAGAAATCAACTTGAAGGCTTTGACAAAGATAATCCTAATACTCCTTTCTTATACTTTGATTGATGTCAAATGTTTGACAGTTAGAGGGAGTATGTTTTAAATTTTTTAATTACTTTATTTGTTTTATTTTAATTCAAAAGTACTTCAAAATGAATCCGAAAAAAATTGATTAATTAACAATGTTTAATTTTAAATGCATCAAACACTAAAAAAAAAAGAAAATTGTTTAAAACATATATTCTTTCAGGAATAAAATAAACACATTGAGGGCACATTGGATGATAAAAATGTAAAAAATCGATGACATTTGCGATATCTTTATTTTGATATTTGATGTATATTTAAGCTGTAAGCTATCGTTTGGAAAAAAATTATCTTGATATAATTATTCGTTTGCACAATATCAGCATTTATTTTATTTTTATTAGGATGCCACACCCACTTGTGTTCCATTTGTACAGCTGCAATAAAAACAGTTTCGTTTTCGTCCAAACACTGCTATTCGTAATTCTGATTTTAAACTGTTGTTTTTGCTTTGGCAGATGTTAAAAACTTCTACCTTTTCTTTCTTTTGTTGTTTGTTTTGGTTTGTTCATTCATTCATTCGTCATACATTTCATATTCGAATGGCTCGTTTCAGTTCCTTTGAAATTAGATACCAAAACCGCTCTACTCAGGGTTAAAATTGAAAATTACTTTTAATAACCTTTTTTTTTCTAAATTTTTTTTTAAATTTTAATCAGTTTCCACTACCGAAAGCCTAAAGGACGTCCAAATAAAAGCAGACAAAGTCTGAAAATGTTAAGATATGATGGACAAAGAAATATTTTGATTCATAACCAAGCAATTCTAATGACATTTTGTAAGCTTCTACCAACTAAAATAAACCTGAAATAATGAATTCATCATCTTAAAATTGTATATAATAGTTATATTTTTCTGTGCAATCACTTTAGTATTCTTGTTTGAAGAATATTCTTTGTCATGAATGTCAGGAAAGATTTCTTCAAATTCTTCAAGCAAGTTTTATTTTTTCATCAAAAATGTGTCTATTATGTGCTAAATATGGTAAAGAATTTCGTTCTGTATTTACTGGTGAAAGGGAACTTACATAAAAAAAACCTTTTAAGTGAACAACAAAGTTGTAGAGGTCTTCTTGTTTCCACGAAGAAAATATATCAAAATTTGATTGCTGCTTTATTATAACTCAGAAAAAAAGTTCATTATATAAAATAAATTGTATCTTATAAGCATATATCATATTGTTATCAAATAATAACAATGAAATTCAAAAAAATCAGCAGATGTCAAATTAGAAGAAAAACATGAGCTCATAATTTATGAAACAGGTGTATTTTGATTTGCTTCAAATTTTTTATTATATTTGTTTATGGCTGCAGATATAATTTAAAAATGTTATATGAATATAAATTAATCTTTGTGGCTAATGAAATGTAATTAAGCAGGTCTAATTTTTATTTGAACTTTTTTTTGATGATGATGATGAAAAAAAGGAGTTGGTTTGGTTTCACCAATAGTATTTCCTTTATATTCTTTGAGAACTCTTACAAAAATATTTTAAATTTATAGATGTATATATTTCATAAAATAAACAATTCTTTTGATAAAAATGAATATTTAACAAATTTAAGTTATTTCAATTTTGTTTCTGCTCTGTAAATGTACATTTAAATGTATTTTTAGCTTTTTCTCAAAATGAAATTTTGTGATGCTCTTCAAAATTTCAAATACTCTATGCACATTCTATTTTTAGTTACAACTCTGAAACTTTTCTATTATGCTTTATGAACATATAATAAAATAATTTGCATTTATAGATGAATTATCTATCTTATATTTTTCTTATTGAAGATCTCAAATAATATTATTACATTGATTTTTTAACATTTTTCCAAAACAGTCAATAATATCAAGTTTTAAAGGGAAAATCACATCTTGAATAAATTTAAGCATGCAAAATATCTTGAAAATTTCAAAACAATACAATATTTGTGCCTATTAATAAAGATTTACAAATTGACCATTGGAACGGGTTTGAATGAATACTCTGCGGGAATTAAACAATTTTGATTTCATAAAGTTGATGTATAGAAGTAATAATATAGATACTGTGAAATAGAAAACTTTATTTTACATTTACTTTTTTAGAAAATGTATTTATTTATTTCATTTCAAAGAATCATGTGCTGAAAATTACATTTTTCAGGATTTAATTTGCAGCAAAAATTTTAAAAGAATATAAACAGAATCTCGAAAACATGTTAAGCCGAACATTGTTAGCATAGGGGGAAAAAACTGAAGCCTTAATCATATGGCAATTACTTATGACTACAACTTGAAACAACTTTAAAAAAAGATGTACTTAAAAATATATAAAATGAATTGTATTTTATAAGCATGTATCATATTGGCATGATATAATAACAATGAAATGAAAAAAAAAAAAAAATGCAAAAAATCAACACATGTCAAATTAGAAAAAAAAACATGAGGACATAATTTATGCAGCAGGTGTATTTTGATTTGCCTTCAAATTTTTATTATATTTGTTTAAGGCTGCATATATAGTTCAAAAATGTTATATGAATATAAATTAATTTTTGTGGCTAATGAAATGTTATTAAGAAAGTCTAATTTTTATTTGAACTTTTTTTTTGTTGATGAAAAAAGGGAGTTGGTTTGGTTTCACCAATAG
>JAOUZG010048464.1:598766-628730 GCA_026289955.1 Argiope argentata
ATATATATATATATATACTGCAGATATAGTTACAATTTAATAACTAAACTAGTGACTACTTCCTATGATATAATCTTTAAAAAAAGCATAATTTATCATTAAATGTAGATAAAAATCATATAAGCAAAATAAAATATGCTAAAAATTCATAGTCTAAGGACCTTGGAAAATTCCTCCACGAAACATTTAATTTTATTATAGAGAATTCAAAAATATTTTTGTCACAGTTAGTGTAATAGAAATTTACTTCATTAAGTTAAAATTTCAATGGTGTAATTTTATATAAATTATGCAAAATATAACTATACAACTTCATTTCACTGTCCGGTCATCTATTTGTGAAATGAGCAAAGCGCGCAAAAGCCAGTATTGCTTCAAATTAAGAGTCGAGCGCTGTGTTTAGAAAGTATTGGTTTATGGCGATTAACTGTGATCTGACGTATAATTTTTTTTTCTCTAGGATTTGAATGCGCGAGCGTTAGTGCGTGCTTAAGGTATTTCAGAATTCCATTGAAAATCTCCTAAGAAGAATGAAGGTGAAAAAAGGGAAAAGAAAATGAGATATATGGATCATGTATGCTTGCTTTCTTCCTGGCATTAATTCTGACAAGCCTACATGTAACAGAAAATAATATTTCTTTACAATTAATTATGATAATGGAATTACGATACTGAAATTCTGATATTCATTAAAATATAATGTAGTGATAATCATATTTTTCATCCATAGATTTGATCATTGAACTGAATTTACAATAATCAAATCTATTGTAGAAACACTTTTCATTTTTTCGTTGTTGTTTCTTATGGTACTTGTCAGAGAAGCCAGCAAAGATTTTTAACCAGAGTGTTAGTGTATCTTGTTTCTATACCGCCGTCTAGAGTGAAGAGAGGGTTGTTTTTTTTTTTTTGTCACGGCCTTTTTCACGGGGCGAACTTCGTCCATACTTTTCTTTCACTCATCCGTAGGTAGTAATTTAGACCTGAATCAGAGAACGATCATCTCTGATCTAATAGCCCCAGTGGTATTGTCACGACTTGGAAGACTTTGTAGTCATTTTTTCATCAAATATTTAATCGCACTAATTTCTGCTATCGTTGAAAAATAAGGAAGAAAGATTTTCTTCAATGCCTATATAATTTATATGAGGTATGTATGGAGAAGCTATAAAAATAGATGAATAGGATAATTAGTCTCTTTATAGCACTACGGTGTCATGATTTTGTTAGGACGGTTTATGACCAACTGGTCAGCAAAAGTGGCTTCTATTGAATAAAGAAAGGACATCTTTCCAAACCAGGATAATGAATCAAAAGCTGTGCTGTTTTGATTAATCTGGCAAGTTTGCTAGTTTAAATTCCATATTCATTAAAATACTATTATTATTTTTAGAACTGTGGTTGTCATAGGATCTCAGATAACGAGAAGAGAAAAGATATGTGCATTTTATGTATTTTTGACTTAACAAAGTTGTGATCACGTCAGCTATGATATTTCTTTAAAAGGTTATTAAGTATATAAGAATAAAAAAAACGATTAAAATAATCGAGCTTGTCACTTATTTTTAGAAATATTCCAAAACAGTGAGCCTATAATTAATTTTACGTCACTAAACAACCAGCATTAATTTTTAAAAATATTCCAACATCGAATGCAATTAACAATGACGTGAGATTTGTCTGTAATCTGCTTTATTTTACCAAGACTCTACCATTCCATGTACGCAAGCAAATTCTTTCGAAGACGTAACAGTCCTCGTTACAATTTCGTAAAGGCGTGTGGAAAATAGAAATTATGAAACATGGATGAGGTTTATGTATTCAACTGGATTGCATATAAGAAGAAATCAGCATTTTCTGATTTCTACTCTTATGACATAAATATTTAAGAGGCAGTGGCTAATACGAGGCATTTATAAAGTCCTTCTCTACACTATCAGATCATTTTGCTCATATGAAGCATTTAGACTCAGATATTTCAGAGAATGGTAAGTTGAAAAGCGTAATTTTTATCGATTCCCTTTTTTTAAAAAAAATCTCTTCCTAGGAGGAATTTAACTCTAATTTAAACTTATCTTTGTTTGAAAGAACAACAAAATATTTTATTAATTTTTTGATAATGTTTTGAAACGTTGGAAGTGTGTAGAGAATGCATTGCTTTGCTTTTAAAAATAAACTATAATCTTTTATAGAAGGATTTTACTATCGCATTTGAATCATTTAGCAATTGACTTGTTCACCAGGAAAACTAATAGATTCTATATTACTTAAATCTCTTGTGCATGATTAGTTTTCCATGGTTTCTTGGTGAAAATATTTGTTAGATTGTAATAAACTTTTATCTTGCATTAATTTTCAGATCCTTGTGACCATACATTTCCATATAACGAGCTTGTGATTTCATTTAAAATTTACGTATTGATTTGAAAGAAAAAGTATGAAAAACTTGATCAACATAAAAAGAGACAAATTGCTGATTTGTAGGCCGTAGTGTCATATTGACATAGTAAAGCTGTAGATTGTAGATTAAATCCAAATAAAAAAACTATCATTTAAAAATTCAATAGTTTTTATTCAATTTGTATTAGTCTTTATGTAATTAGTTTTAGAAAATTTCAACAAGTCGAAATAATGAAATTTTTAATTGCAGACACCTTTCTAAGAAATTGGGCTCAGTATAGATCACATAAAAGAAATTCGCCTTAAATTTAAAAGTAATTTTAAACAAAATAGAGAAAAAATAACATAACTTTTCCCAAGCCAATTCTAAATAATATTTAATAATAGATCCAAACATTTTTTAAAGAAAAAAACTATTTATTTAGAATATAAAATAACGAAATAAAAACTATCGAATGATAATTAATTAGAAGGTTTAATTGAACAATATGATAAAATAAATTTAAAAAGCATTTTATTTTGATATGAATGAGTTTGAATACATGGCCTTTTAACTAAATGGAAGCCAAAAACAATTTAAAATATGACACGTACAAATGGAACACAAAAATAATTTCCTAAAGTTGTGAGACTTCTAGGTAGCTGCCTAATATATTTATTTAATAATTTGGTCCCTCTGGAATTATTTGCTATCTTTCGAGCACTTGATTACTGTGCTATCATTCATCAAGAGTGTGGGAATAATTCCTAATTTTGTTTTTTTATTTAAATAATGAAAATAATATGCAATTAATCCAAATTCCCATCATCCAATTGAGACAAAAATTCATTGTTTCGTTATCAAGACCACACATTAAAATTAATTTATTAGGCTAATATCCACTGAAATAATTTATTGCTGTGTTTTGGGACTACATATTCACTGCATGTGATTTCACGAAATTCAAAATTACTCGAAACAAACGAAAAGGTTCTCGCCAAAACTTTCTCACATACTATCTGATAAAAGTATTATCCCCTTTCTTCAAATAAACTTCCTCATTAGATTTTGGATAAGGTCGCGAATTGGCTTGAATTAATTACGCCATTGGCGAGAAATAATTATAAAAGATCGCTCCTGGGCGTGAAACTTGCATTTTCAATTTATCTAGATAATGATTTTTAGATATTAATTATCGACGTACAACTTATATACATGTATCAGGAAATCAAATATGTATTTTTGACCACCCCTTTTTTTCATAACCGATTGAAATCAAAATTTGACGTCAAAATATAGCTGTAGTCACAAATTCACGTAAATTATGATTACCTAAGTCTGCATTTTTGAGTTATTTATCGCATTCAAATTCATGAAAAAGTACAGACGGGCAGACAGTCAATCCTTTGACAGATTCGGTTCAACATTTTATAAGCATCTACATCTTAGATACTAAAATGGTGTACCAAATTTAATGCATTTAGCTCTTTGTGTTTTGTAGGTAGTGAATTCCCTCCCCTTTGAATAATAGAACATACAGACTTTCTCTGAATGAATTTCGTTCAAAATTTGAGAGAAATCTAAAAATTTAGTGCAAAGTAAATATACCAAATTTCAATCGACTAATTATAAAAGTTTCTGCATTACCGTGCTCACAATTAGACATAATGCCATTTTTTCCCCACTCAGGGAGGTTTGAAGTGAGAAGATTTGTCAAAATCACGAGTTTGAATTTTTCGATTATCACAATATTTTCCATACGCAGACTTCTTATACGAGAAAGTAAACAAAGAAGCATTTTTGATATTTTATAAACTACATTTTTCATAGTAATTAGTTTTCTTTAAGGCAAGCTTTAATTGTATTTTAAATGTACTTTTTTTCCTTAGTACGAAGATTTATCGCAATCATCTTGCATCTTTTACCTTCATAAAATATTGCTTGATCTGTATTTAATTTTAACTTTGAAATTCAGGAAAGGGAGGGGGGGGATCTTTTCATCAGGCGAAAAAGTTTAGTTAGTTTAGTTTTAGAAAAGTTTAGTAAGAAGGTTATTTTAGAAGGCAAGTTTATTCTTTTTTAGTGAAAGTTTAGTTTTAGCTTTAGAAAAGTTTTTAGTTTTTATTAAATTTGGAAAAGTTTAGGGTTGGCCATTTTCCTTGACTAACTTTGATACTCCTATTTACTATTCGACCGATTTTTTTCCCACAGATGGCGAACCAGCAGTTTGTAGAAACTGACCATGCAAAGATCTACAGTGCTTACAGACCAAACGTTCCTCCAGAAATAGCGGAGAAAAGCGTGAATTTCTTCAGAGAAAAGGTAATCAAAATGTTTGTACACTTATATGCGTGCATATGGTTTTTTATTCATTGAAAAAATTTAAATTGGAACAAATCCTAATCTGATGTATGTGAAAAGCGTTGCGCAGGTTTATTTTTAGGGAACGTGCACAGGTTGCAGAAGAAAAAGATATATGAATTCTCTGGAAATTTCCAGAAAATTTACAATTAGATACCAGACAAAGTGCGTAATTATATTTATATTTGACTTAAACATTTGCCGACAAGAATAAATTTTATTTACTTCCCATCGATATGTAAATAATTTTATTTTCAATTATTTGAAAGTACAAAATCTCTCTATATATACAACGCTTGCATATGTGGCACAGCTATTTATTATTAATAATATATTCTTATTACTAATTTCTGAATGGCAATTGTTAAATGCAAACAAACCAAAATTAAATTCTGTGGGCTGTATTCACCAAATGCCAAACGCTGTTGGTAATAATTCAGTCTTTAAAATAAAGCACACTTATTGAGAACAGCCGACGAGCATTCACTTGTGATTGCTTCATTCCATTTGCATGTACACAATGACAACGTCATAGTTAAAGTTACACAAACGTAATGGCGTACAGTGTCACTTACTTTCTTTACAACACCAATAAAGCAGCCTGAAACTATGCGAACGTTTTATATTGCTTCATTATGCTGCTGTTCTGTTGCTTGATACAGCTGCAAAATGTTATTAGATATGCTTTGGAGAGGATTGATTTTCTATTCGGTCAGAGGAAGTAAGGTATTAAAAAATCGGCATCAAACAGAAAATTTTGCGAATGCTAAAATAGGCTTAATCGCTACTCAATGGATAATCACTGTGACGTATAATTCCATATTAATCATTTTAAAAAACAATAATTTGGATGAAAAGTTAATCATCAAAAACCGTTGATTTTTCTAAAATAGATTTTTTTATGAAAATAAACCAATAAATCGTCTTCAAAATAAATAGTGTAACAAGTGTGCCAGTCTCGCTACCAGTAAGTTGTAAGCATAATAAAATAAAACATAATAAAACATTATAAAGCCCAATCAGAGCCTGACTAAGACAGGGGCATTTTGGGCAGCTGCCCCGGAGCCCCACACCATAGGGGCCCCCAAATTGAGTAGAAAGTTTATTTTGTTTTCTTATTCTTCAATAATAAAGTTCGATTCATTACGAAAGTAGTGAAGCACAGGGGGGCTCCGAAGAAGTTTTTGACCCGGGTTCCAGTTACGTTAAATCGGACCCCGAGTCCAATCAGCGTAATTAAGTTAAAATATGTGTTGTTAAAACTTATATAGAAAGTTGGAATAAAATACCCAATAATGTTATTGAAAATGCAGATGCCTTACTATATTACACGGTATTTAAAATAACAAACTAGATCGTGAAGATATTATACAATACCTTATGCTAATCCTGAATCCAAAAAAATTACCAGTTTGGTAAGATCGAATCCTTAAACTAACTTCTGTTATCTCCTTTTTTTAAGTGAATTATTGTTATTCGCGTAGGATAAATTTTTCAAAATTATCAGAATGAATAAGATATTCTTTGGAGTAAGAAAAATATAGACACAAAAATGCCAAGTACCAAGAAGGAAATAAATTACCGTCATTCTAATGTTTCTTCATGTTAGATAATCCAAATAAGCTATCGTTTCTGTAAAAATTGAAATTTATCTTCTTCTTTCGTGGTCTACAGTAAATTACAGCGACCTTCTAATTTTCTACAGAAATTAGGCATTAGTTAAACAAAATTTTGATAAGGCACCAAACTTCCGTTTTCATAACAAATAATAGATTTTACGTAAATGAAAATTAATTATTCGAGTGCGTTAATGTATCATTGATGCTTAAAATTGTTTTTCTCTTTAAAACTATCACAATTTTCTTTAAATAAAAAAAACAATAATTGCTAATAATTAAATTAGTTCCTTACTATTATATTATACTTGATTATGCATATTAGTATTGTTACAAGCGGGCGAACGCCGCTGAAGACCGCAAGGGAGAGCGATTGGCGACGGCGTCAAAGAGCTTGGCGCCAGACGGGTTGGTTTGGCGAAAGGAATAGTTTGGTAGCAGCGGGATCGCTCGCGGTAATTTCCGAAGCTTCACGTCTCCTTCGCCCGGCTATATAAGGGATGGGCTGCCGCAAACGGCAGTCCCTCTCAAAAAGGAAGCGTATTCACTGGACTAGCTGAGAAATTTTCTCGCTTGTTATTAGTGAGCTGTGTTTACGTTTGCTGTTAACGTTGTGTCATTGAGCTTACTGTGACTTACTGTTTACTGTGCTATACGATAGCTGTTTTGCAGTCGGTTTTTATTGTGCGCAAGGCTTGCACTTACGCTATAAGTGACTGTTGACTGCTGGATTGTTTTTATCTGAAGTTTTACTTTATCACGTCATCCTGTAAATAGCTGTAAATAAATTTGTTTGTGCTGTCCTCAAATAAAGTATATTCAATCCGAACCCTCTACGCTAAAAACGTAACAATATTAAACAAACAAATATAAGTTACAATATAAGTAACAGATATAAATTAAGGAGTGCATTAAAGTTTCATTCTTTGCTTAGGGATGCATTAATTTTTTATGTGTTTAAAACATATCTTGTATTTCTATACATATTAAGGTCTAATTTAGATCTGATATGAAACGTGCCTTTCTTATCCATTGCGTCTTCATCTCTTTCTGGTATTTTGTATTATTTGACCAAATAAATGTAATAAAAAGCAGATGTCAAAGTGATGCTTTTGCTAGAGGATTAGATTAAACAAAGAAAGATTTTTTTAATTATGGATTTTCTTGTTCTAAATTTATCAAAAATATTACATAATCTTAAAATAATTTTTTATACATTTCTTTACTAGGTGGCGCTATGAATATCATTTTTCAAAATTTGTTGAAATTAATGGAATGGAAAGAATATTTCAACTGTTAAGGCGTAAATACAAATTTACTAAATTTCAAAACTAGCACTTCCGAAAGTGATGGTAAAATTGATTAGAAAATTTCATCTTTATTGACATCAAATATATCGAGCTGAATATGAGTGTTTTAAAAAAATAAACAGATGTATCCTTTTCATGAAAATAATGAATGTGCAATGATACAGATTTTAAAATTGCAAATCTATTTACTTCCGATTTTATGTTCATTTTACAAGGCGATTATTTGCATGTATTCTAAAGATCTCGAAGATTGAATTTAAGAAATAAATTTTATTTGATTTAAAAACTAATTTATTATTCGAACTGAAAGCTTTTATATGAAATAATGGTTGTTGAGAGCTTTAAAGGAATCTTTTTACAACTAGAAAAATAATAATTAAATAAAAAATATTAGAAGTTTTGGAATCGGTAAAAAAAAAAGTCTTAAAAAATAGAAATTCTTTTATCAGAAAAAAAAAAGAGAAAATAATTTTTATTTTTAAAGTCTCGAAGTCAAAATAAAGCTCGTAAAACTAGAAAGCATAAGGTAAAAAGATCCAAAGTTAATTAGAATTATAATCACATTTTTAATGCACTTTAATTTCATATAATCTCTTTTAGGATTTTTTGTTGTTATTATTTCTTATGATATTTGTTATTGCTTTTCCTTTAGTTTTTTGTCCTTACGCTTTTATGATTCTTACAAATAAAACTTTCAGTTTATTCTATCATCACAATTTTTGACAGCTAAAAAACTTTGTATACATTGATAAAAGTACTTTTTAAAAAGTGCATGATATTTATCATTTCCTGTTTTTTCATCTTTCATATCCACCAAAAATGTATAGCGTTTTCTGCTTTCGACATTCCTGCCGGCTGAAAGCAATCTGTTTAAAACAAAAGGTGGAATATTGAATCCCGTTATTTTGGTGTTCAAACATTGTGCACAAATCGTTATAAAAAAATCGTTTGGCATTCTTGAAGTTTCCATCTAAATTCTATACGATTATATAAAATTTCATTTGTGAGAAATTTACTTTCTTTCAATATTCTTAATTTCAATGAAGAAATAATTTGATACGTGCTAATTCATATATTTATTACTGTAATAGATTTTGAATTAGTTATATTCTTATCTTTTAATATTCTTCATACCTTACTTCAATTAATATTTTAAAAAATTCAGTGGCACGACAGCCATATCTGCTGAGGCCTACAATGTCCATATCTGCACAAATCCTGTCGATACTGCTACGTTCAATGGACGTGGGGTGGTCGGCTGTACACAAGAAGTGTCCATATCTGCTTTTTTGACCAAAGGTCCTGAATTGCAAGACATATGCTCCGTTTAGAGGGTAAGCCTAACGGACTCAGTGTTTAGTTCCCAATCAAGCGTGGTTCTCAGTTTATCGACCCACTGAAGGGGTGAAACGCTAAATCAACCTTGCTTACCCCGAGGATCGGTTCTTGGACTCGAGCGTTGGGAGTACGAGGAGCTACCACCACGCCACCGAGCTCCATTTCAATTAGTATATTTTAATTAAAAATATGAATATCTAAAGATAACCACAAAAAGGCTAGATTCTGATAGAAGTACCCTAAATAAATTAGAATTCTAATCGCATTTATAATAGAATGCCCTTTTAATAAAAATCCATAATTTTCTTTATGTTTAATTATTTTTATATTGCTTGATTTTCCGATAGAAAAAAAAATAAATGTTTACTTGTACTATAAACAAATAATAATAATAATAATAAAATGTTAAGACAATTCCTACTTAGGTCAAACAAAGAAATTTTTTTATTTTGGTTACTTTTTATTAAATAATTACTAATAATATAAATTATTTATCAAAAAATTATTGATTTTCGCAATTTTCACCTTCACGTGAAAAATACTGAATTTCTTGCATTTTACCGATTGAGCTACTGGCTGTTGATTTCAAATTTCATTGCAAACTGCTAAAACTCTATTTAAAGTATTAAAAATTAATTTAATTTAATTAATGAATTAATATTTGAAAAACTATATTAACGCAAAAAAATGTAATTTAAAAAAATTATTTGAATCTAAATGGATGAATAAAAAGTATTTTATTAACGATTTAAAATCTGAACAAGATATATAAATATATAGGGAGAGTGGGAATTAATAATGGGAATTGAAAAGTATCAGTTTCAATTTTATTATTTTCTATTTTTGAATCATTATAATTTAATATTAAACAACAGAATTTAATATTAAAATTATCTCATGGAGCAGATAGTACACTAGTATGAAATCAATATTTAGTTATATTCATATTTAAAGCAGTTATGATTTTTAAATTTGTTAAAACAACACATTATTATCAAGAGCAAATGACTGGAAACTAATTCAAAATTATAGTAATTTCAGAGGGTAAATAAAAAATATTTACAAAATCTATCTTTACAAACACGAAAATGTGAAGTTAAATAAAAGCTTTTAAATTTACAAAATTCAGGCAAAAGCATACCAACAGGAAACCATGTTCCATGATTTTTTTTCTGTCAATAATTGATGTGAGTAAATCCCACATCATTATTTGCACATAAAGGCACTTGAAATATATATATATATATATATATATATATATATATATATATATATATATATATATATATATATATATATATATATATATATATATATATATATAATTGTCGTTTCTATTTTCAAAACAGTTCGATGGTAACCTAGAAATTGCCGTAGATGTTGGGTGCGGATCTGGACAAAGCAGCGTCATATTAGCCCCTTACTTCCGCCATGTATATGGTTTGGACACGAGTGAAGCACAAATTCAGGAAGCTATAAAGAATCGGGCTTGCTCCAATATCCAGTACAGGTAATTCATACCATTCTTTTCAAATGTGATACAAAAAAATGTTTTGTTTATAACTAAATCCTAAAAATCTGATTTGCAGCATCACTTTGTCCATTGAAACAGAAAATATACAAAACTTCTTCAGATCGATTTAGCAGATGAGGGAATCTTCGTAGCTACTCTCTACGGTCTCTCCAAACGTCTGAAATTCTCCACTGTCTTCTCGCATTATCTGTATCCTACTGCCAACTCACTAGTACATGATTCGATGCTCTTCTACAATAAATTACAGAACTCAGCTCACATCTCAATTCAGCAATTGCTTGAATTCTACTCAACATCTATGTTTCGCTTGATTAATCCAACTAATTAGCAGTTGGGACGTTATGCGGCTCTAAACTTTCGACGACTCTTTTCACGGTTGTCTTCAGTTATACTGCCACCTTTTTATAATTCCTGGAGCTGGGTAGAGAAAGTTCTAAAACAATCAGGCAAATTCCGGTTCCTATGGGCTCTAAAGCCAAAATCTAGAAAGATTGCAGTATTATCTATTTTGTCACCAAGCCGCCAAGTTTGTCACCAAGATCTGAGCTATCGAAAGAGTTGATCATAAAAGGGTCCACCCAGTTATTTAACCAACCTCGCTGGGAAGCGACATTACAAATTTGTAACAATAGGATTGAAACACTTCTAATTAACTCTAAACCTACCGGCGATTCATCTATCCATTGGAATTGCCATTGGAAACAGGTCATTTGACCCGCTCGTGGTAACTTTAGTGTTAAATTGATTATTAAATATAGAAATATAGAGTGTTGAAACTTGAACAGCGATGTTCTAGTGATGAAAGATGACCCAATTATGAATTATATTTGCGTGATTTGATCATCATTCTATCGCAAAGAGACAACTCTGTAGTTATCTAACCATGCTTTATGTTTTATTAGAAAATATGATTGTTTGAAAGTGTATCTACAACTGCCTGCGAATTTTTGGAAATAAAACATGTGTTTATATTCCGGTGACAAAACATGTCGTTCGAATATAGCTTACCCTCCTCAACTGATTTTTTAAATATTTTCTATGTCCTATCAATTATTATGAAAAATCATAAAATTAATTAACTCTTACTTGTTTGCTGATCTACCCTATTTTGTAATGTTTTATGTTATAATGCAAAAGATTTATGTTCTAAGTCTATGTTTTCCCACTACAGGGTACAAGAAGCTGAAAACTTGCCTTTCGAGACATGTTCTGTACAACTGGTGACTGCTTGCGCTAGCCTACATTGGTTCGATTTGGAACTATTTTTCAATGAAGTGAGAAGAATTCTGGTGCCTTCAGGAGTGTTAGTCGCATATACTTACCACAGTTTACGCCCTTTTTTTGATTGCCCATTAAAGATGAAAGAAGTTAATTGTCTCTACGATCAGGTAAAGAGTGTATCCATCCTAAATATATCGCAAGTAATCTATAGTCACATTCCAATAGGTCATTCAAAAAATTTATACAATATACTGCCAATTTTTAATTAGATAGTTCTATCAAAGAAAAAGCATCCTTTAAAATATTCTAAATGCATTACTGGAGGACATTTGTTAACAGTTTATTATTTTACTTATTTTAGTAACATAAACATCCTGTTTTGTTGTATTACAAGAGCTATATAAGGACAAATTTTTCAATTTTGAACCTCATTCAGATGACGAGGACAACACTTTAAATAATTTTTACGTTTCCAAACATCTGTCATTCTCGAATTCAGATTCAAGGATAACCATGCCCACATATATGACAGATCTTTTTGAAACGTCAAGTTTCGAAATTGGAATATTCTGGCTTAACTTTAACGCTGAAATTTCAGACTGTGATCTTACCACATTCTAATTAAGGTTTCAACTGCAAAACTAAACACAAGGGAGCGCAGACTGAATTTGCGTGCAAGGCCCTGAGGATCCTAATGTTGACTTCATTTCTGCACATGAAATTTTTATCATTCGGTAATTAATTCCGTTTCTTTACTTTCATTGTAATTATTGAAAATATTGATGTTAAGTTACTACATTATGGTTTTCAATCCGGTGGCACCAAAATATCTTCTATCGATAGCTTTTATTACTTTTTTTTTCTTCTAGAAAGTATATCTCTACACCTTTCACATTGAATGTACTGCATTGTGTTTTATACTGTTTGATTAGTTTAAGATACAGACGCTCTCCATCACGCAACGCTGTTTTGTGGCCCCTCTATACGTCACATGGATTTTTATTCAGCTATCAGTTGACATTTATAACGACTTTTAATTTTTTTAAATCTTATTTTCCCTTTCAGGTATATGAGGAGCTCTATCCATACTGGCCAAAAGAAGTTCATTTGTCCTTGGAAAAGTACGAGAATGTGCACTTTCCTTTTGAAGAATGCAAAAGGTAGGTTATGATGGGATATTACATATGACTTTTTAAGAGGATACACACACATACAGAGCCAGTTTTATTGATAGATGAACCTGTAAGAAAACCAACAGGTGCAAAATAAATAACCTCTATTCGTTCATTGAAATTGTCACGTTTTCATCGGACTTGCATCCTTTGTAATAAATATTGCATTGCAATATATTTTAACTGTTATTGTATTGTTCATTATTAAATTAGTCAATGAAATCTTGATGGCTAAAATGTAATCTAATGAATCGTACTGAGGCCAGCCCTCTTATGCGCGCTTTGTAAACTAAGAAAATTTTATATCGAAATTGTTTACATTAGACAATGTTCCGTTGAGCTACACATGTTCCTATATATATATATATATATATATATATATATATATAATTTTTATATGCCTACTGGCAGATGAATTTTCCTTTGCCAAAAGGAGTAAGATGCTGTCTAATGTCGCAAACGGAAATTTTCCATGCTTTTCCGCATGGACCCTTAAGCTTTGATTTCACCAACATAGGAGGTCACATGACAGATGAAGAAGGGAATGTTTATATTTTATTTAGCAATACAGTAAACAGCTCAATAACTGACAGGTAACCTATTAGTAATAAAACAATCACTGATAATCTTCAAATTTGAAGTAGCCTTTATAAGGTTCAAATCTAAAAAAGAATTCTAAAAATGTGTTTTTCTTACTGATTGCATATCAACCCTCTGCAGGATAAAATCGTCCAAAAGAGATCATCTCGGGTTCCTCAAACGTACGACTCTTTTGCATTGGTTTTGCCTTACCACAAAATAAAGATTATTGAGCTGGAAATTAATTTATTTCATGAGTTGCCACTAGGCATCTATTTAGCATCGGCTAAATCTGGGCTTTTACGGATGGCCGTCAAAAAGCCCTTTTTAACCTTCTATGGTTTTCTTTCATAGTGAAGCATGGAACATAAAGTATTTTCCCGCTAGGTGTCATCTAAAAATGATTAAAAAATCCTAATAATTTTACTTGTCTATATAATAGCACTGGTCATGGTGCACAATTAGCGTAATGAATTTGAATTTCTTATAGATACAACACGGGTTCCTTTCTTTGATTTAGTCATAATGAAAATTTTTAGTACTTATCTTTTTAAATATGACGGATGTTTAGCTGTATAGTATAAATAAATAAATAATATAAGTTGAACCAACTGAAACTTTCTCGCATTTTCTCTAACATAGACGTTATCCTGGAGAACGCCTTGCATGGCATTGTCGTACAATTGTTATGAAATATTAACTTTTGGTGTGAATTTAGCAATTTTACTGAATCTATCGTCGTTCTTGGGGAGATTATGGTTATTTATCCCTGGCATTTGGATGACAGTATCCCCCAAATCAGTTCTGCCGATACTGCTATAGTGGTGGTGGAATGGTCAGCTGTACATAAGAAGAAGAAATATTCAAAAATCAAATTTGAGTTTTAGATGCAATTTTTCCAAATTGGTTGAAACAAAATTTTGACTTAGAGTTACACTGATAGTAAAATAATATATATCTATTTAAATCACTGCAACTTCGACTTATAGCATTTGCATGCTTCTGGAAAACAAACGGACAGTCCAACAACTTTATGTTAATGTGGCTCAAATTTTAATAGGAATCAACAAGGTAGATGTTGAATCTCTGTACTGAATTTTATCCCTCTAGTCCTTTTTGTTTTGTAATTATCATGTTATGTTGAAACAGCCAGACAAATGGACTTCCTCTGAAAGTGTTTGAACAAAATTTGATACAAGCCTACAAATTAAATGTAATGACCATACACCAAATTTTACCTGCCAATTGTAAAGCGTTTTTGAGTTGTTTTTGTCTCTGAAAGACGAATTTTTTCCAAAAAAATATATATTTTGAACTCAGAAATGTTTGAAAGGTTGAGATTCGTCAAAATCTCGAATCTGGATTTTTTAACGATTACTATACTTTCTCCGTAATACATATACGAGAAAATAAAGCATTTTTTTATTGAAAATTCGGTTCAGTATTTTATGAAGATCCCCAGTTTGGTTTCTAATATTAAATGTCTATTTCATCCTTTTAATTTGCTGTATTTATGAGATGTAATATTCAATTACAGCTAAATTGACTTTCATTTATAGTCATCTACACATAATGCTCATCTATACAGAAATGCCTCAGAAAGTCTTCATTTTTAAGGACCCTATTTTGATACATGTGAACAGTATGATAGAGGGATTTAGCTCCGAATTCTATCAGTTCTAGTTTTTACATTTTTCAGGTAGCGTCCCAAAATATCTAAACAGTCAGACATAATTCCTAAAACAGTTCTTCCCTTCACCATAAAAGTTTGAAACAGATTTAATTTGGCAATTCAAATTCCCAGTGTCGATTTTTCGTGATTATTGAATGTTTTCTTTGTGTGTATTTCGTATACGAAAAAGTGCAAAGAAAGCGATTTTCCTTTTTGAATTCATTGCTTGTTCGTGTTTTTATAAAACATTAATAAAAAAATTGAAAGTTTGCAAAACTTTTGCTTACATTATATCCATTCCTGTTAGTTCGGATTTTTTTCTCTTTATAAAATAAAGCTTTATATATATAAAAAGTCCAATTGCTTGTTTTCAAAGAAATTTTGTATAGACATAAAATTTAACAAGGTCAGTTGCTATTGTTCTACGTTGCAACTAATGTTGAGTTCCTACGAATCCACAAGGCTTATGGTTAAGCAAATAACTTCATTACTTCCTTTATATATTTTTTCTTATGTCTTTTTTTTCCTTTAAAAATCAGTCTTCTATTCATTATATTCTTTATTTTTATAAGTACTGTTACTGCGTTTAGCAATATTTGTTTGTATTGTTCGTAATCGTAAGCTTTGTTTCTTTCCTTGCATCTTATTCACATTCTGCACATCTCTTTTCAAATAGCATAATTCTGTTTATTTATTTATTATCTTACACTAGAATGCAGTTTGTGTAATTAAATTTAATAATCTAAAATTAATATTAATTTAATTTTTTAAGGGATTCAATCAGCTGGGTATTATTGGACATTGTAAACAAAACACTGTATCTTCCTTTTTTATTATCTTTTTCTTATAAAAAGTATAAAAAGAGGAAATATTATAACGTTAAAAAAATTTGAATTCGAAATGTTGACGTATATTCACATTTCAGTCCTCCCTAAAACTGAAAAACGCATTTTTAGAATTGTGTCAATCTCTGTGAAGCATGATTATTCAAAAACGCCATGAGTTAGACCTCTGAAATTAGCAAATAGAGTTTCCACCAAATGTTTAGATTTCTGTCAAATGTTGGACAAAATTCATTCAAAAGAAATCTGAGTTACTTAAAAGCCTCTGAAACAAGTAAACGCGACAGCTATAAAACGTAAAATGCTATTAATTAAGTTTGATACACAGATTTAGGAATGAAGATCATCCATCTCAAAATTTGAACCAAATCTGTCTAGGGACTCATCATGTTACGGTTGAAACTTTTGTATGCACGTAAACATGATAATTCAAAGTGTTGATTTTTGTTAGCATCTAAAAAGTAGATTTTTAAAAAGCAAATTATCAAAATTGTCTGTCAGCCTGAGATATCGAATGTATGCGAACACTTTAGATCAAAAATACAATGGAACAAAATTTGCTGTATAATATTATGATTGAAATTCTTGTTCTTTATCAAATTTTGGCTTCAATCGGTAGAACAAAAAGAACCGCTTTAAAAACATATTCGATTTTTTGTTACTTGATCGCAAACCACACGCTGAAGATCGTTTGCTAGATTGCGCCAAAGATCGATCTTGCGCAATTATCGTCCGACAGTGTTATGTAATTAATATGAATAGTACCGATTTCCTTACTATTGGTATACACAACTCCAAAGTATGGGATTCGGAAATTAAAAAAAGTCGAGTTCTGATGATGCTCACTGCCTTATTCCTAGATTTATAATTTTATTCAATGAAGGAGAAAAGGTGACATCTTTTTATAGGGTATATGCGAGAGATAAGTCTTGTTAATTTGTTTGCGCAGACGGTCAGCATCTTCCGGTGCCTTTTCCGTTTCATTTCCTCATTGCTATATAAATAACCACATACGCTATAGCTACAAGATGATGAAGCAGATTTATGTTATGTAATTATGCTCACTCTAGTATTTATTCACTATCTACTAGAGCGAGCAAAGTCATAACTATGTTTACGTGCATACAAAAGTTTAGACCGTAAAATGATGAATCCCTGGACGGATTTGGCTCAAAGTTTTATAAGGACGATTTTCTTATCCTTAAATAAATGCTCAAGAATTTCTCAAATTTGGGAAGATACTGTTTTAAGTTGGAAATTATATTAAAAGAGGATTCTTTTTTTATGATTTGGCGACTCAGATCTGAATTATTTAAGTCACTAATTATAATTCTAAGTAAAAACTATTATTTTAACTAGCAAGAGTGGTTTCCCAAAAGTTTTCTCGGATATTTTCCATTGAAGGTCTTATCCTTCTTCTCCCCACTCATATAAAATTCTGAATCATAGGTAATATCGCAATGTATTGGCTATCAATTGTTAGGAAATATACAAGATTTAAAAATATTGGAATTAAATGTGCACTTACAAAAGGGAAGGGAAAAAAGAAGAAAGAGCCACTGATCAAAATTGTTTGATATTTATCTAGTCCGCCCATGGTTCTATTTCTGTTTCTGGTCCGATGAATACATTTGGTCAGAAGAAAATAATTCATAAATTCAAAGAGACAGTTCATTTAAAGTGAAATGAAGCAGAATGAGAAAAGTAATTGCTTTGACGTTAGTGGAGGATATGGTCTTATGATTTCAGAAAGTTTCTAGCTTTGAAAACGTCCAGTATGTGGGGAATTTCCAAAACTTTAGATATTCCTATTAGCATGGTTCGTGAAATATTATAAAACATACTTCCATGCTATCCATTCAAAATTACGTATGTTCAGGATTTGATTTCTGATGATTTTTGAAAACGAGACGCATTCGCCCAACAGTTTCTAGTTCGAATGTAAGTGTATAATGAATGACTATGACCATTTTTCAAATAGACGCAAATCAATTTCACCTGCAAGATTTTGTCAACACTTAAAATTGCAGAAGACAGAATCCATTCCTAATATAACCATTGCGTTTTCATTCTCAAAACTTCAATATGCAGTGCAGATTTACGGCAGCATTTATCATTGGTTCATTTTTTTCGAAGAGAGGGTCCTTAGAGTCTTGTAACTTACACAATCATTGCGACAAACCATAAATCCCTTTTGCGCAACTAGCGCCGCAAAAGTGAGGATAGCATATTTTTTATGCAAGATGGAGCTCCTTAACGCCGAGCAAAACTAGTGAAGTGACAATTATCAGTCGTCATTTCCTAAAAATAGGGCTGCCATGATCACATGACTTGAACCCTTGCGACTTTTGGCCGTGCGGTTACCTGAAAGATGCTGTGTAAAAGGTCCGACTGCGAACTTGAGTGAATTAGAAAAACACATTACGCAACACAATGGATTCCGATCTGATTGTGAGACGGGCTGTTCTTCGGAGGAGAAAACGATAGACTGTTTATTGGACATTTCTTTAGCAACTCGTCACCGACTTCCCTTTCTTGATGGTTTCATCATCTTTTTTTCTATCATTTTAGGCCTTGGGATAGTTAAAACCTATAACATTATTACTTTTACTTTGGTTTTTGACCTAGGGACAATTAAATGCTCGTTTCATTTTTGATTTTTCGATTCCGTTTTGACAAAGGGACAGTTACAAACAGACTTTTTCCCGATCCATTGTAACTCCACCCTGTCGAAGTGGATAGACTGTTTACAAAAAGTGTCATAATGACATCCAATTAATTAGTAATTTATGTTAAGAACAGCGCTTTGGTGAATTTTTTAACTTTTTTTCTTTGTCTTTGATGGAGGTTTTTTCTTTATTCTTCCCATGTTTGCCTTTTTATTGTTTTTACATGATGCGAACATACATACCAATGAACGACCCACCCTTCAATAGATTGGGTTCAAAATTTGATACAAATATATTTTATATTCTATATGCTTAACTTTTACCTCAACATTTTATGTATCTAGCTCTTTACATTTTGAAGTTACAGAGTTAAGTTGTATTTGAAACTGTAGATATACTGACTTTCTGCGTATGGATTTCTCTTAAAATTTGATAGAAATCTACAAATTAGACCTAATTAGGTCTAGAATAAATTAGAACTAATTAGATCTAATTAGAACTTTAAAGTTCATATAATGATATTTTTCTTTTCTTTTGAAAGTCTTTTGAAAACATCAAATTAGCAAACAAACGAAAAAATTGATATAATGCCAAAATATGTGGGGATTTTTTTGAACCCGGAAAAGTTTGAAGCTTATCGATTCTTCAAAATCTCGTATTCCTTTTATTTTGTTTTTGCCGATTACGATGCCTTCTCTATACTACGTACAAGAAAAATTATTTCTTTTATTTTAATTTCAAATAAACAATTGACATTTGCTAACATAATATTCGAATGAAAAAATGAATGAAATATAATTCTGTATTTTTCAGGATTCCTGATATTCGACAATTTTTCTTTGGGAGATTTTCCGATTTGACAGGATTTGTGGAGTCTTTGTCGGCCTTTCAAATAATGAAGAAAAAAGACATAGGCAAAGCAGAAAACTTTATCAGTCGATTTGGCTTACGGTACGGTTATTTTCTTTAAAAAAATGAATTTTTCTTAAAAACAGTCTACAAGAAATAAAATTCTACTGATTATATGTATGAAAATAGGATGCTAAATATGTATTTAATTCTTTTATGAGTGTTTAAATTTCCAATTTTTTTCCTTAACCCTCTACTGCTATTTTTTTCTAGTCATGGTATGTTAAGTTATTTTTAAAACTGAGAGTGGCTTAAGAAAAGTGATTCGTTTAGCTTATTAGATAAATTTAGTTCTTATTTAGTTATTTAATTTGGTTGAATAATAACTAAATAATAAATAAAGACACACCATTTTGTATGAGATAAGGAACTGAAACATTTAAATTTCTACCTTAATGAGAAATTTGTCAGAATTTATGCCAATTTAAATATATTCACACAAACATTGATGGATTTGATAGGAAGCCAAAGCAGGCTCTCTGACCCACCCGAAGGCACACGGAATAAATCACAAAACTGAATAACCGACCACCGTAACAGCAACATTGGCAGGAACTGTGGTTGAGTCCTAAGGGGCATCACCGGCCACGGTACAACTCTTCCCGTAACTGCCTATTGGTTTGCACGTTTATACGACATTTGCTCAACACTTTATACTTTAGGAAGTTTTGATTTGATGGCCGTATTTGCAATTTTTTCTTTTATTCCCACAATTTTTTTCTATCGCTTTATTTAACTCTTTGTAAAATTTCATCCTTTTTGAAGAAGAGTTATGGGTATATGTAATTTTAATTGCCTAATGTTTTAGATAACTTTCCAAAATTCTTGAAAATCTATAGAAATCGTAGAAAAGATAATTTTTTAAATTTTCAGATGATGTAAAAAATCTTTACTTGTAATATTCATGATAGTCATTATGGAAATAAGCCTAAGTTTTGCTTAATTTTTATTTAAAACTAAAAAAAAATTGCTCCGAAGTGTGAATTCCCATTCTCCAAAGTATAAAAATATGCCCTGGTAGCTTTTAAATCTGAATGGTTCAAATTGTAGAGCACCAAAACACCAAAATACATATATTTTCATTATAAGTAACGATAAAAATAACAGTTCTTTTTCACTTAAATATAGTTCATTCATTTACTCTCTTGTTTCTTATGTCATTAAAATTTCTTTTTCTGAAGAGTCGTAAAAAAGGTAATAAAATGTGACGTAGCTCTTTTCTATTAATATTCGACTGTAATATTTGTTTTTACTGCAGGTTGCATGATTTATTGGCCGTTCCAGATCAGGAAGATTGCAAGATGATCAAACTTTATCGTGATTTCTATTGTATCATGTGCAGAAAAAAATAAATTTGAACTAAGCATAGTTTCTTATTGGATGTTGAAAGTCAATAAAATAAATGATGCCACCTCTATTATGAATATAGCGCTGCAGGGCACCTAAATTGATTTTTGTAAAAAAAAGATAATTTCAGTTCTTTTAAAATATTTTTTTTATTGATTTTTCAAACGTCTACGGAAAAGAAAAATATTAATGAAACAACAAAAAATGATTAAAATGAAATCTGCTTTACATATTTCAATGTATCATGTCAGAACATCATTTCTTGAACGAGAAAGCACCACGTGCTCGTGCAAGTTAAATTATATTTTTATTCATTTTAATCGTTTCATTGAATGAGTCACTTTAGTATTGCAAACGATCCAAAAAAATGTCTCGCATTGATTGTTTTAAAAAATGTATTCCTATTTATTTCATTTCATATAATTACGTGCTCAAATTGACATTTTTCTGGATTTTATTTGCTATAGTCATTAGCTTATTTTTTTTAATCAGAGCTTTTGTAAATGCAATAGCAACGCATTACTAAAAGCTGATTTTTTCAGATGCTCGTGCAGATAATAAAATGTTTATTTTTCACCTACAGATTTTTGTTGACGCCAAAAACATCATCCCAAAACAATATCATGTTCTGATATGATAAAAAAAATAACTCAGAAAGTAAGAAACATATTGGAAAATCTGATCAGCAAACTTCTTTAGATGATATCGAAATTCATACTTTATACATAACTGAATGAAAAATCAAGAGACTAAAAGAAACATTTCTCTCTCCTAACATAGAACTGTATTTTTAATTAGATTTCAATAATTTGATTAACATCGAAAAAATTTTAAACCAAGATTTTATCTTTTCATACACACGCGCGGAATTTCTCTTTAGAATGCACTCTAAGATATATTTGTGTTGTTCAATAGTGGTTTTCTATTGTCGCGCTGATGTTTACTGAAATATACTTTTCAGATGAGTTTGGTTGTCTGTGAATTCATAATTGTATGCATATTAAACTATTTTTATCTGTTACTGAGTCAGTTTGACTTTTTCACCATAAAATCAACAATGGAGTTTTCAATTGTTAAGTATATTTATTTTATTAGTTAGGCATAAATATCAGAGCAATAGTGTTTCGCTAAAGTTTGAAGAGGATGCCCCTATTTACACGATCACTGTTAAAATTATGTGATCTGGAATAGCATCCTTGTAACTTATAATCGGGACATTAATCTAACTGTAAAAAACCAGTGCCAGCTAAATCTAGAAAAATGGTATTTTTATCAACCTTAATTGAAAAAAGTAAAGAGAAAAGATTCTTTCGCATAACACTTCACGCTCACTAGGTATTTGTAAAAAAATCTTTTTGCGTGAGATTGCTTTAATGTGAGCGGTAGAGACACCGATCACATCCAGTTTTAGTCACAAATTTTTATTTATATGTAGATTCGGGACACAGAACACTCATAAAGCAAAAATACGAAAGACACACAAAACTATCCCATCATCTACCAACTTTGTCAGTCTCATACTCATACTCTCATCTCTCGCTTCGTCAGTCCCAGACTGACTTGTCTTCACCCCTGAACTCGCCTCTCATCTCTCCTCTACAACTCATCGCTTATTGAAGAGGAGAGATGATTCGGTAAGAAGGGTTACGTTAGTTAAGAAGGGTTACCAAAGTTGACGGGCCTTACAGTATTATAATTGCATATTATTAAGCAATACATCTAGTAAGTTTGTATAAGAAAAAAACAAGAAATAAATCAAGCTTCAGCGTTCCAAGGATTGAAATCCAAAATGAAAATTGGTAATGAAGTAACTCCAGTGAATTCCTTCAGTACCAGTTTCACTCTAAATTACTATGTATTATAATTGCAAAGACAGTATATGCAAAGTAAACAAAAATATGAGTAGAATAAGAGTAAAATCTGACAAACTAGAAAACTATAAAATATCGTTTACCATTAATGGAATTATTCACATTGCAACAATAATATCAATTAACTACCCTTTTCTTCAACGCTATCCGGATCTTCCCCATTAAGAAGAAGGAATTATTCTTTGACCCATCTTTTGTAGCAATCTCCAAGATCGTTTCCACAAGAGTGTTGGTGCAATAATGGCATTTTTTGATTTGCAAAAGTCGTTGAGCCCTTGTTCCTCAACTTCCTACAATAACGAATAGATCCACAGTATTTCGGTATACATTGCACTCCCGAGTATCCGACCTAATATGGCGGAACAATTTTTGCCGGACAATAAAAAAGCCAGATAGGCAGAAGTTCTATGAACTCATTTCTTTGCTCATCAATATCAGAATGCAAAGTTTTTATTTTTCCTGATTCTTGTTTTATTCCACTTCCATTAGCTTAAGCAATACACCCTCTTTTCAATTTCTGTTCTATTTTTCCTAGTCCTCCACTGTACTTTTCCGAACTCCAAAGCTACATTTTTTTTTGCTGTTAGATCAGAGTAGTCGATGTGTAGAGCGTTAATTTTCCTCCATAGTCACTATAACTTTTTTTTGTTTATCATTCATTTTGAAATATTTATTGTGGTACAATAAAAATATCAAGAATACCCCAAGAACAATTTACGAATATTGTATTATTGCACAATTATAACCAGGAATAACGACAACAACTGAGGTCCATTACACCCTGAAGAAATATTGAACAACAAGTAATACTGTACTTTAGGAGGTGCCTTTTTAGGTACACCTGTTTCCTATTACAACTCATACTTTGCACACGACACGTAGGAGGATCATGGCAATGCCTTCTTCCAATGTCTTGGCAGTGTTGCCATTGCAACTCCCTGCCTTCTTCGTTAACTACGATAAAAGAAAACAAGTCCAGATATTGAAAGTGTACTGCATTTGGAGGACTCAACTATATAAACAGCTGTTTTCCGCAGATTATTAGAAACAGACCATGTATGGGAATTTCCCCAATTTTGTTTGGCGGATGTAGTCCAATCAACTTGTAAGTGGGCATGAAAAAATTACGTAACTGCAATTTTATTGTTTAAGTTTTTGGTTATACAATTTATCACAGTTTGCTTTCAAATATGTAAATGGATAAAAAGAGTAGTTGAAATATCTATTTTAAAGCCTAAATATTTAATTCAATTTATATAAAAAAAACTGTATAATGAGTTTTCAAACTCTATTATCACTTATTTCGATCAGGAATAAATTTTTTAAGCTATTTAATAGATTTGAATAAGTTCTACTATGCGTATACGAACTTGGAAACTCAAAAGGTGACCAATTAAAGAAAAGCAATTTTGATATTGAACCTGATCTTGAAAACGTAACTGTTTCCCTTGGCCCTCCATCGCAGCTGCAATAAATAGTTAGTTCAAGTCTTGGAAGCAAGTGGTATAAACATGGTGTTGCCTAAAGTATAATTTTAATTTTTATTTGTAATTAAATGATGTTTCCAAAATAGTTTTGTCCACTTGTGAATCATGTCCTTATATTTCATTAAATGTTTTTTAACTTAAAACTCATGTGAATAAAGTCACGCGAAAATCGAACTCTAAAATACATATATCTCGCGTAAAATGACTACACACATATTCTAATATCATATGCAAATTGAAGAAAGCCACCGAGTGACACCAATAAAACATGACAATTACGAGAGTGTAAGGTAGTGATGTATAAGGAATAGAGGCAAAGAAGAAAAATTGTTCTCAAGCGCTTTATAAGCTTTTCAGTACAGTAAGCGCATAGTTATGACACAAAGGACGCATTTTAGAGGATTTTTTACTTGGTAGAATATTATCCGTCACCTGGAGTGTGGGCGTACCCACCTGGAAGTACCTGAGGAGCTTGGAATTGCCCAGAGTGTCATCTCCAGGCTTTGGAAACAAATTCAAGATGATGGTAATGGAAGTAGACGGTACAGCACAGGTCTCCCCCGAGTCACAACGTCAAATGAAAATGGTTATTTGGAAGTTACTGCCAAAAAGAAAGAACGAAGCACAAAATTAGACCTGTTTCGTCAGCTCTCTTCAGTCACTGGTAAGACAGTTTCAAGTCATACTGTACACAGATGCTTAGGCTATATGCTCGTAGGACTGTCAGATGGGTTCCATTTACTCAACTTACTGTTACCTGCCATTAGCCTGAAGTAGAGATCATGCGTTTTGGACACCGAAAAAAGAGGGCTTGTGTGATGCTTTCCGACGAATTCAAGTTTAGCTTGCAGTCTGATTCTCGCCAACTTTCATATGGATAGCACCAGGTACCCGTTACCATCAAGAGGACATCATCTAAAGACACCGTTACGATGGTGAAGGATTTCTTGTTTGGGGAGGAATTATTCTGGATTCCAGAACTGACCTACATGTTCAAATTAGAACCATGACAGGTCAAATTAATCGAAGCGTCGTTCTAGAACAACATGTACGTTTATTTAGGGGTTCCATGGGTGTACATTTCGTGTTTGTGGGCGACAATGCCCGTCCTCTCTCAGAAAATATCGTAAGCGAATGCCTTCGATCGGAGGCTAGAACCAGTATAAACTAGCCAGCATTCTCCCCGTACTTGATTCCAATAGAGCATGAGTGGGGCATGCTTGCCCAACCAGTTGCAGCCCGTCAACCACTGCTTACATGTCTACCGGAACTTCGGATAGCATTGCTTGATAAGTGGTGTAATATTCCCTAAGATCAGAACGATAATTTGATACTCAGCAGGCATAGGCGTTGTACGGACTGCATTGCATCATCTGGGAGACACACTATGTGTCAACCATCATACCAACCATGTGATAGTGGCTTTTGTAAATAGTTTTTTATATATATAAATTGTTCTAGGGAGCAAAAAATTGCAATTTTTAATGCGAAAGGGAAAAGAAAATTTTCAAGATATAATATATTCAAGAGATTTAATATATGTATTAGTAATAATATTTGTGTTTGTATTGAGATATATTTATTTTGTACCTAATATTTTATTCTTCTTCCATTTTTCCTTATTAATTATTTGATTTAATATTTAATTACAAAGTTCAAGGGAAGTTCGTGACTATGTATCAATATTAAAAATCAATATAATGTAGATTATAAACTTTTTTTTTATTTAATAGATGTTTCGTAGCTCGTTATTTATGTTTTTACGTTCGTTATTTTAAATGTTCGCTTATTTATTAAAAGTCAAAAAATTAACAATTAATAATCAAATTCTGAAAATTTGATTCGCAGAATCGGTTATTTAGGTTATTACGTTCGTTATTTTAAATGTTCGTTTATTTATTAAATGTTAGAAAATTAATAATTAATGATCGAATTCTGGAATTTTGATTTGCAGAATCGATGAAAAGTCCAGGTTAGAAAAAAAAGGGGAGGGAGGGGGGAGGGAATCCCCTTTTAATAGAGGTTTTTTCAAACTTGGTGTTACGGGATATTCTAAAAGTATGTTGCAACCAGTGTTATTTTCGAAAAGATATTTCAACGATATCCCCGAGAATTATTTATAATCATTCAGAAACAAAAAGATGCAAAGAAAATATAATTATGAATGAATGCGTATCTTATAGCAATTTAAGGGGCAGATTGTTGATTATAGAGCTACAAAATAAGAAATGAATGCTCTTAATGGATGACAAAATAACAAAATTACTAGTACAAATTTGGGATATTTATAAAATAATTCCGAGTACTTGAAAGATTTTCTAAATACTGTAATAGAGAAAAAAAGAGAAAATTGATGAAGAAAGAGGGCGAGAAAGTAATTTGATTAAGTTAGAGAAGATTAAACTTAATTGAATGCAAGCAGAATTGGAATTTCAAAAGGCGCGAAAGGTCGCACATTTCTAATAATGAAAGGTCAGAGTCAAATGTCCCGCCAGACCTGTAAAGATTAATAAAACCAGTTAAAACTTTAGCACTGGCAGCTCCTACTAAACCAGAGAATTTCGCACTATTTTTTAAATCGCTCAAACAAGCATTAAAACAAAAAATGTGTCTGAAAATTTGAAATCTGAAATATTGATTGTAATTCTTTAAAAAAATAATGCGCTGCTGTATATTGTTGAAGAGTTACAGGATTATGAGAAATTAAAATCTCTTATTTTGAATGAATTCCAACTTTCTCCACGGAAGTGTTTGAAAAAATTTCCGACGTACGAAACGAAAGTCCAGTAAAACACACATTTTGAGTATTACCTAAAATTGAGAAATGCCAGAGTTTAAATCGCTTTGAGATTTGATTAGTTCTGATAAAATATTCGAATCCCTAAATAAAAATATTGCCTCTCATATTGCTATTCGCCAATCAGTTTCATGGTTTGACAATTCGTGTTTTTCATTTTTTTAAAAATTTTGCCATTTTTTTTCTATAGGTTGTAAATTTGAGTATGCCAACTTTTTAAAAAATTTTTGCCGCGTTGTAAATATCCACCACATTAATACAATATGCAGTGAAAAAGAAACATTAAAGGATTCCAAAACAGCAATTTATAGCCAAACATAGATACCTGAATCTCTTGCGAAATTGTGGCAAACATAAATCAGTCCCTTCTGCTCATGCGCTTCCTACTTGCTGAGTAAAAACCTGGCATCACTTTTGGCGTTTGAAGCTTTGAGCTTTGTGAGTTACATTATATTTTGTTTATTTCTTAAATTTCCATTACAATTTACAATGAAAATTATGAAAGGTAAAAAAAAATTATTATTAAGGATAAAAAAGTTCTGTTTTAGTAAAATGCAAAATTTGGTGACTCAGAAATTTAGAAATAAAATTTCTTAATGATTAAAGTATATATTCTTTATATACTTCGTATAACACAAAAAATACGCATAATTCTCCAGTAATAATTCTCCAGTATGTCCTGCCTAAGATTGTTTCATAATTTATTTAATAACGCGAGAGAGTTTTTAATTGAAATTCAGTTAAACGACTCTAAACACTGTAGAAATAAAGCAGAACGTCAAGTTAAGCGAGTTTAAACTAAATTACAATGAAGAACAATTAAAATTAGAACGTCATTCTATAAAATTTTTCATCATTTGTTAATTCTTAATTTAAGTAATTACAACGAAACTTTTTGAATAAGTCTTTTATGTTTTCAATTTCAATATTCAAATTTCACTGTTCAAAATTATTTTTATTAAAAATATTTTAAGTGTTTACCAAACTTTTCATTATATTAGATTACAAACTTATAGTGACCCATTTAATCCTCGGCATATGCATTTTCTTTTTTTTTTAGTGAGGAGAGCAAGCAGAATGAGTTCTTTATTGCTTAACATAAAAAGGAACTTTCTTAAAGTGGGAAAAAGAAATTCCTTTTAAATCCTTTAAAGGAGTTAATGTTAATGATAAAGAGCTGTTCCAAATTTAATGTGTACGCAAATTGAACGAAAGTTTCATAGCTAAATTAAGAGCGCGGAGTCTAAGATGTCCTGATTTTTTTTTCTTTTCCATATTGCGTTTTTATTTCCCCTGTGACTTAATGAAGACTTTAAGCTCCCATTACATTTTGCAAATTGTGAGAAGATACAAAGCATTCAATATCATGCCGCGACTCATTAAACATTGACCTTCAATTTAGGAATCCATGCTTTATTGTATCTGAAATATTCGATCGTCTGATTCTTTTTTTTAACTCTTTAACTCCAATCAATATTTCCTTTTGAGCAATAATAAAAAAAGATTTTTCTTCTTCTCTTTCTTTTTTTTTTATCCTTTTAGTGAATATATAGAAGTGCAAATTCTTATGCTATTCGTACTCAATTAAGAAATCATTAAAAATATTTCCGAGTAGACACTATTTTTGTTGATTAATTGAATTGAAATTTGAATAAAAACTTCATATGATTACAACTGCAGATTCGACTGTTAACTTTTTGCTTCACAAAGAAGGAGAAGCGGAAGAGATCTAGAAAATATTATTTCATCATAGTTTCAAAATGAATTAAAGGTATTAAAATATTAAAAAATTTATCAGCATATTAATGATATGATGGCAATAATTTATAGGATCTGGACTCAATTCATAAGAATACCACTAAAACTCTTAATAAAATTCACGATAACTGAAATAAATAATTATTATTTGTAAAATTAAAATTTTGTGGATTAAAAAAAATCCTTCTCTCTTAAGAAAAAAATATTGAGATGTATAAATAAAATGGGTTTATTTTAATGACAATTTATAGAAATAAATTGCTCAAAATATCGTGGTATAATCTACAATGAAAATTACGTCTTCTTACGGTAACCGGCTTTGGCGATTGGTTGATTTACCTGTTACATTACTAATGTTAATTAAGTTATAACAAGAATTTCAAAATGTGAAAAGTTTACAATTTTTCGAGAATTATCAAAGTTAACTGATGCAAAGAAAAAAAACAAATTGAAGAAAGTGCAGAAAGTTTATTAATGTTTGATCTAAATTTGAGACATAAGAGAAAAATGTAATGAATGTTTTTCATTTACTGAAGTGGGCAGATTAGAACTCTGCTTTAAAATATAAAAAATGTGAGTAATGAAAATTTCGACAAATATGAGATCGATTTAATATCTTTTTACATTTTAATAAACTTCTAGTTGTATTTGATCTCTGGTCCATACTTTACTAGATTAATTGCAGCAAAAATTTTCATTGAAATATTTTGTTACTTGCTTTTAATAAATTCTATGGTTTAAACTAAAAAATTAATATTATAAAATTTGTACTTTCTTAAAAAGCTTACAATGAAGCCTTACAAATACAAAGATGCATTCCACATCTTCGTAATTTTGTGTCATCTAATTTTAAGTGTGAAATTTTCAATGAAACACGAAAGTACTTAAACTTTCATTAATAAAAGTACATGATTAAACCAAATTTTTTTACTCTAAATATAAGAATAAAGGGTAGAATTGATCAGCATTAAAGTGTATGTGTACTGTTATGTTTATTACAAATTATTTGTAACCATTTTTGAGATAGCGTAGCTTAGTGCACAATGTTGTGCGTATTATATTATATTATATTATATTATATTATATTATATTATATTATAT
>JAOUZG010048464.1:628740-667556 GCA_026289955.1 Argiope argentata
ATTATATTATATTATATTATATTATATTATATTATATTATATTATATAAAAAACATTATATAATTATGCTTATTATTAAGATTCAAAATACCTTATATAATATTTCTAATACAGTTTAATGTCATAGTATATTATACAATATATATATGCGCTACTAAGATTGCACAATAAATCAAAATAATATTTAGTAACAATTTTATTTATTCAACAACAGCAACTACAACAACAACAACAAAAAATGGTGCGCTAAAATAAAAAAAAAAAGAGTTTTCTAACAATTTTTTAGAATAATATTCTTTTTATTCATTTAATTATATTACATTAGGCAATAGCATACTTAAAAACAATTGAGCTTTACCAAAAAACTTCATCAAATATTATTTTTATTATTATTTAGATATATGCAGTTGCACATTTTACAAGGTAGTAATCTTCCTTAGTTTTAAAACAAAAGTACTTGCAACAATGAATTTGTTCTCGAATTCTATATATAGTTTAAATATCCTCTCAATGTACGATTACTATAATTTAAATTTAATTCATGCTTGGTTAAAATGATAAACAATTTCAAAAAAAAAAAAACTGTCATACTTTTAGAAAATAGTTTTTCTTGTGTTTAATTAATGCTGAAATATAAGGACTGAAAAATAATGAATTTAACTGGCTGTAAAACAAGCAAAATATTTTAATTTTGTTCATGTGTCAAAATTTAGTTCAAATATAACTGTTTTGTTTATGTATTTGTCAACTTGATTACCAAAAATGAAATATGTTTAGTAATTAATTAAAGTTTGTAGATATTAGGAAATGATAGGCTAGTTTGAAAAATTCTAATAATGACAGGTGAAAAGTATTTTATATAATTATTATTAAAATTTTAATCTCTTAATTTGGCTATTCCTTGGGATAAATTTTCAAAGAGGATCCTTTGCAGTTTTCACGTTATAATAATAACGACAATAAAAAGAAATGAAGAGGCCGCTATTTTGACATTGCCCAAAACAAATGCAATTGGCTTCAGAAAAGGGAAAATTATAATCTGGTGCCCTTTGAATACCAAATTCTTTAATTCATATGTTCACCTTTTGCTTTTGAGTACTTTTTCTAAAGTTGAAAATTAAAATAATAAATATAACAAATACGATTTATGGATGGTGACATTTCTATACTACAGAAACACTTAGTTAATTTTATTGGAATTAAAATAAAGTTTTTTTATAGTAATTTTTGCTGATTGCATCTGAATTAAAAAAAGAAAGGGAGAAAAAACGCGATATCCTTCCTCAATTTTGGAAATGTTATTTCCAAAACTTTTATGTGACCCTTATAAGGGACGTTATCTAAAAAGATTTTTTAGCCAAAATTTGGCAAAATTGCAACTGAATTTTTAAAAAAATCTCGATATCCTCCCCCAAAATGTTATTTCCAGAACTGTTATGTGACCCTTATTAAGGACGCTACCTAAAGGCCCTATCACACGGCGAAATACAGTCAGCACTTTCTCCGATAGTTGTCGATTTGTGCCCGCTAGCAACCGGTCAAGCAAGTTTTCCGTCATCGCCACCTTTTTCTAACCTGCTTGAAAATGTCCACGATAGCGACGGAAATATTGTTTACAAACGAAATTCAACCAATCATCTGTAACTTTGGAAGTGACGTAGCGTGCCAAGAATGGCGTAATTGGCGCTACTATACTAAAAATGCATGCATTTAATCTTACATATTACTAAATACTAAAAATAGTTTCGGTATCTTTTTCCCATTCTGTGGGGCAACTTATACTACCGTATGGGGAATAGTTCTCTAGAAGGATCTCCGAACTTGTGATGGAATTTTCAGAGATCCAACAGGATATTTTTAAGTAAATAAAAAAAATATTAATGCTGATGTGAATTTTCTTTTTGTGAAATATAATTGGCCATATCCAGCCTTTATTTATTCAAATAATAGTATAATCTTTTGATTATAGTAATTCCTTAAATAGTTTGTAAACAGCTTCTATATAATTAAAAAATTTTAACTCCAATGTTAGAGTGAAAAATATAATAGTGATTTTAAATTTTAATACTTAGATGTTCCTTCAATGTTGCAGAAATATAAAACATATTTGGTTTTGACAAAGATAGAAAAATGATCATACTTTTATCATTTACAAAACACTAAATCACCTTTTGTATGATAGACAATAAAATTTAGGCTTCTTTTTCTACAATTTGTTTCTTTTAAATTTAACAAATTAACATTTAATTTAGAATAATTTCTGATTATACATTTGCATTGAGAAAGTTGCATAGAATGGTCACACATTTGGAAATAGTCAGACTAAAAAACAAGTATTTTATTGCTTTGCATTCCTGATGTAATGTGGAGGGCTTTAAAAAAAATGTTTGGGAATTTGAAATTTTAAGAAAAACCTATTTTTTAATATCTATGTAAAAATAAATGAAGTTTTAATACTTTAGATTTGAAAAAACTAAGGAAAATGCAATAACATATTTTGAAAAATTATTTTTGATTATTATTATTGAATGAAAATTATTTAATTATTCCTATTTTTCACAAATATTAGTAATAAATCCACAAAGATTTTTTTAAAAAAACCTCTGGAGTTGCAAATAAAATGAAAAAAAACCCATTTAACTCATTTTTTTAAAAGTAATTTTAGAAATGAGCGAGACTAAATAGTGTAATGCCTTAGAATTTACAAATATTTATCAAATTCGATGAATTGTTTTATAATTTTGAACTGATGTGGGAAAATAAAAATTATTTAAAGGAATGATAAATACAAATCAAGTCCAATATACATTCTCAAAAAAATTTTTTTTTAAATAAAAAGGAGGGGAAAAACATTCAATCAAATTTAAAAGAGTAAAAAATACTTCTTATTCAATGATATGGTGGTAATGCATTTAAATCCTGTTTTTATTTTTAATTAAAATTCCAAAAAATATGTTCTTAGTGAATTTTTTATGTTCCAGAATCAATTTCTTGCCATATTTCAAATTCCTAACTTTAATTATTTGTACTTCACATCTAGAAATAGTAGTTTTTATTTTTGTATACACAAAACCTAAAATTTGTCGAGATGGATCCAACAAATATCAGTTTTCATATAGACAAAAATCATTAGATTTCAAAAGTTATTTAATTTTGTTTTAAATGTATTGGCACTCCTCTTCTGTTTTATTTATCAATGTTAGTGTTATTTGCACTTTTCCAGAAAAATAAGCACTTTTAAGGTACTTAAAATTGATTTTAAAATTTCAGCACTATTTATGATGGTATGCACCTTTTAAGCTTAATTGAATGCACATCCACAAATCATTTTTCTTTTCAATATATTTTTGTTTTAAATTTAATATTGATAAGATGTATTTAAAGGAATTTATAAAATACAAACACAAAAGGAGCATTTTTTTTTGCTTATCATTATTACAACAAAAATAATTACAAAACTGTTACTAAGTATAATTAAAAAGTTTTATTATTTTACAGAATTCATTGTTATTAATTTTGATAAAAACATTACAATTAGTAGAATGGTACGATAAATATTTACAATAAATAACAAAAAGATGGATACTATTAGAAATGAAAATGACATTCAAAGGAAAAAATGGCTAGAAAAGTATTTCCAAATTCGATAAATGTACAACTTGTCTCATTTTACAATCCTTGTTATATTCATTGTATTAAGCATTTAAAAAATTAAATTTGAAGCAGAAGTGATTCAATTTCAATTAATTCGATAATGTGTCTAGAATTGCAATGGACAAATTTCAAGATAGTTTGATTTTTAAAAAATATTACAGCTATTATTGTAATGCTTTTGCATTCATTGAAGCCTAATGCGATCACTTAAAAAATTATCCCATATTTAATTGCAAATTAAAGCAATGTCTTGACTAGAATCCCACGAATTATGAAATAAGAAAACTGCCGATATTCACTAAGTAGGAATCAATGATAAAGAGCGATAAACGCGCCCTAACGTAAACCTAAGTTTTTAGGTTTACCAGAAACCAAATCCTCAAGTGACGTCACTTTCGTCATCGTTTGCCGAAGAAAGTGCTGACGGAATTTCGCCGTGTGATAGGGCCTTAAGAAGATTTTGTAGTCGAAATTTGGCAACCTCTCTCTTATTCTTACTGCTATGGCGGTCTTCGCGCGTGGAAATTTTGAACAACAACCTTGTATGTAAGTCGCACTCATATTTTTCATTTTTGTACATACTTTATGAAGTGTTTTGGTACTGATCCATTTTTATGAACGTCTGTTAATGTTATTTTTTACTGATTTTAAAGATTTCTTCTTAGGTATTATAAAATTTAAAAGAATTTTTTGACAGCGAATCTCGTGATGGTAGGTCTCTTATTAATTAAATCTCGAAATTTAACCATCTTTTTTAACAAGTGAAAGATTTTATTCTTTCTTAAATTATCACTTAAGGATACTTTTGGTTTTTTTTATGTTATGTATCTCTCTGCATAAATGAATTTTAAGTTTTTCTGATCAGATCCGGAGGACCTTCAATCTTTGAAGAAATTAAAACCAAGTGGCAGGTATTCGCATACGTCATTGTCTTTCTCCTTAAATGATGGCATCCCAAGGTTCTTAAGATGTGAGAAAAGTGGTAGCGATTATAATTGTAATTAAAGATTTGGTCCGTTTTTATTGTTACTTTCAATTTCTGTTCTTTTATTGTTCTATAAATGTCCTCGAGTTTAATTGCCTGAAAGTTTAACTTTGCTGCATGAATGATAAATTAAATTATGTTTAGTTATTGATTTTAACAGATATTTCATATTTAAACGTATATTTTAGGACAGATTCTTTCAAAATATCAAGGTATTTGATATTTTATTAAAATTTATAGGAAAGTATTTACTGTATTTGTTTTTTCCTAACGTAATTTTACGAATATAAGTGAAGATAACTGCACATTTTTTTAAATACTCTAAATTGATAATGAACTCAAAAGGGTCTTTATTGCTGCAAGTTATATATTCAGTATTCAACAATAAATATGAATTCCAACCTGTCAATCTTAATTTTATATTGGGTCGCTCATAGAATCTATACATTTTTAGGATAGCAGACAAGTATTAAGTGGTAGAATTTTCCCTTTGTTGTTAATATTTTAGAATTTGGTTGTGATATTCTTGAAGACATGCTTTTAAATTCCCATGGTTTATTCATTTTTCTTATAACATATGTCATTGCTTAAGCCTTTGTAATAATTATATGGATCTATTTTGCTAACATTAATTGATCAACTTTTTAAAGATGAATTGATTTCTTAACTTTTTAAATTGGTTCTAAGAATAATTGTAATCTATTACTAGGCTTATGTGGCTAGAAAATTATAGTAACTTTGTATTCTAAATAAATTCATAATTCTTGTGAAATCTTTCTAGATTAATAATATTTAATAATTAATAGTTACATGTATTCTGTTTGAAAGTACTAGGTTTTCTTAAGCGATAAAATAGTAACAGTAAAATAGTAATTTTTAATTATTTTGTAAAATAAAATAAAAGGTAAAAAAAAGGAAGTTATCAAAATTTGTTAAAAATAAAATTTAGAAAATTTGATTTAAAATTACAGAAATATAAAATCTTAAATTTCACAATTTCCATGGAACTTTTAGCAAGGTTTTGAAAAGTTCTGTTTTGTCATTTACAAAATATTGTATTCATTTTCAAGTTATATTCAAAAGAATAAGGATTCAATTGGATCTAAAGGTGTACCTTTATATAAGGCAATAAAGTCTGAAAATATGTTTTCAGATTTCTTAATTTTTCATTTCTTGTGAAGTATGTTTTAAAGAAATTGTTCTTTTATCAAGGGGACAGTTTATTGGTGGGCATCAATATTTTAGTAAGATATACCCTGAATAGAAGCAGTGATAGTGAATTATAATATTCTATAAAAAATTTACTATATATATATATATATATATATATATATATATATATATAATGTAACATTTATATTTTGTTTCTAGGTGTGCAATGATTGCTTCATTAGTCAGAACACATCAGATTTTCCACTGTAAATATTGTGTGTCTTCTTTGTACCTAAGATTCAATTATTTTTACTGTGCATGAACTTCTACCTGTGAAGATGTCGAATACTTTAGTATGTCTTACAGAAACTGTTCCTTTTTATACCCAAGAATTGTGTAAAGATTCTCCTTTCAAATATGAAACTTTTCCACCAAGTAATGATCCTACCTGTGGAAATTTAAAGAAACCTCTTCCCATTACTCAAGATGAAAATAATTGTACAAACTGCAGGTGCCCTATAGGGGACAGTCTTCCCAGGCCTGCTCTTCCTCGGAAAAGGGAAGCCAGTAATATCCTCATTGAAAGTGTGAAACGTCGGGACAATCTCAGAAATATCAGTTCTGAACCCAATGTGCCTTGCGACTCCTTCCATTGTGATTCCGGTGTTGCTTCACCTGAATCTGAGAGTCCTGTACATTCTGAAAATATTAACAGCTTACAAACTGAACCTTTTAATATTGATTTGCCCATTAACTCAGACTTCTCTGATTCCTTGGCCATTGATTCTGGATTAGAAAGTTCAAAAAGTACCTCTCCAGCTCATAGTGTTGATACTTCCAGGTAATAATCTGGGTCTGATTTTATATTCTACAATTCTCTGTTAAGATTTAAATATTTTTCTACACTGTTCTCATTACTTTATTATTCTTCCTCTAAGTTGCTTTTTTTCATTATTATTTTGATGGCTTAAAATAAGTTACAAAATTCTAAAGTAGATAAATAATTCATCTGTATATTGTTCTTGTAGTGAAATCATAGTATTCAAAGTAATTTTCTCAGTAGAAATTTTTAAAAATAAATTTGGTTGGTTTAATCTGTTCAGAACCAATAATGAAAAAAAATTATTTTTACTTGCTGTTTAGAATGTTATATATGCATATTTTAAGTGAAATAAAAAATAATATTAGTGATTATTCATTTTATTGCTGAAGAATATGAATTAAAAAATTGTGAATGTAATATCAGTATATTATTTTATAATAAGTTTTTATAGTGAAAAAAGGGTGAAATGCCAATTTTCATTTATTAGATAAATTATATATTTTTATGAATAACACTTTGTACTTCAGAATGCACAATTGCAAGAAAAACAATTATTATATTTATAGATAAATTCTTTTACAAACATGCCTATTATATTTGATTCAAATGCAATGTTTCTCTATTTCTGATTTTAATTTTGAATGTATTATTAATAGATTAATACTTTACAAAAACTACAAATTTTGGCTCAGCTTTACTGTACGGGCACCCTTGGCGACTTTTTCAAAAGTTGGCGATAAATAATTTTTTTCGGCAACCTGCCGAAAACTGGAATTTCCCTAGAAATTGAGTTTTCCCATTTCGAACTTCGGTGATATATGGTGAAGTTGATTTTGTCTTAGCTCCCACGTTCTTTGAATTTTATTGTGATGGCTGCATGGGGAGAATGATGTTATGTGGAATGATGAGCATGTGAATTTAAGGTATTTGTATGGATTGGATGAAAGGAAAGAGACGTTTGATTTTTGTATGAAAGCGGGGTTGATTGCGAATAGGTATGAATGTCCGAAATGTAATAAAGATATGAAATTGGTTGCAAGGAAAGATGTTAGTGATGGTTATGAATGGAGGTGTAAATCTAAGGTGAAAGGAGAGGAACATGATGTTAAAAGGAGTGTTCTAATTTTTTGATGCTAATATGCCTTACATTTCTTATTTCCTAACATAACCCATAAAAGCTTTGCACTTTTATTTTGTTACAATCCAGAAGTTCGTTATTCCTCTCCGAAACTTTTCAGCCATTTTCTATGCTCTGTTTTCATTGGTTCTCGCTTCGAAGTCGCCAGAATGGCGACTATTGGCGGGATTTTGAAAAAGTCGCCAAGGGTGACCGTACAGTAAAGTTCTACCCAAATTTTTTCTAATTCCATTTTTTTTTCTCCCTTAACCCCTTGAACAACAACTCATTCTCAGACTGGCAATTTAATTTTTCTTACTTTTAAGAGAAGGAATTGATATAGAAAAGTCCTTTTTCCCATATATAGAACTTTATAAAAAAACTTCAACTTTCAATTTCTAGTGAATGTATCTCAGATTGCTTATCACTTCATTTCACTTCAAGGAATTAATGACATAAACTAAAACAATAACACATTTCATTCAGCACTTTATTAAAACAAAATATTTTAATTCTCTTTTTGTTTTGAATTTTCAGTAAAATGATGGATTATAGATCTATTTGAATATATATTTTATTGTAAATTTGTTTTATGAATTCATTAATGAAATATGTGTCAAGAAAAAGTCATTTAAGAGTAATTTTAATGGCCTTTACTGAGAGTATTAAAACTAAAGGTATTTAAAAGTAAGGATTAATACTGGGGATGGATATTTTTTAAGTCATCCAAATTAGGGGGGGAGTATGCCATTAGCAATTTATAAAATTTAACGAGAACTCAAAATATATTAATTTTTTAAAATACCAATGTGATGAATCTAACTGTTATTATGTTTTTGAAAGCTATATTTTTCTTTAAAAATACCATTTATAATTAATTAAAATATTTATACTACTTTAAAATCCATAGTAGGTTTGATAAATCTAGTTATATTTTTAATTGCTGACGTCATAAATCAATTTTTTACCTTAGCATTGATGTCTCATAGTTTATTATGCTAGAATTCTACATGATTAATTATAAAAAGGCTGTGTTATTAACTCGAGATCTTCACAATATGACATTTTTACGCCAAGCCAGGTATATGTACTTTCAGTAATTGTTTTAATTAGATCTTTTTCATTAGTCCTGTGTTTACTAATTGGCATAAAGGTTCTTTTTTTATTTTTATTTTTAACTTTCCTATTTTGAACAAGCTGCATTTTAATTTTTATCTTGGTTTTCGTTCATTTTTTATTTAGGCAGGATTAAAATTGCTTTAAGTGCTGGTTTAGAGTTATATTGTCAAGGTAGAATTATTGGTACTTACGTATTAGACTGTCCATCTTTATCGCCAAATTTGAGGATATCACCAATGAGTTGCTAATCGGCCAATGATGGCAAAAAACTGCCATTAGTTACAAAATTATTCAAACCTTAACTGCCATCCGCCATTTTGTTGCTTTGTCATCAATCAGTTACTAAACCTTTGGCGAAGATGGTCTAATATGTAAGTACCGAATTATTTATGATACTCCAGTGCATTTTATTAACTTGATAAGAAATCTGGAGATCTCCCCTTTTACTTTAGCTCAGGTTCAAAACTTTCCATTTGTGACTAAGTTAATAGAAGCATGAAAATTTGCATTTTTATAGATGAAAGTAAAAAACACATTACACTCATAAATACTTTCATTACGGGGACCATATAAATATTTAATTTTTTAAAAACTTTTTACTGTCAACTTCCAGATGAGCCAAAGTGTTCCCATACAGTTTCCACCTTATTTAATGAAACTTGTAATTAGAAATATATTCCTTAGTGTAATATTTAGGAGTATAAAAGCTTGTTTTATTTTAATGGACAACTGTTATAGATGATATAGTTTGATTTTAATTAGCTGTTGTAAGTGCATAAGTTTCAGGTAATTGAAAAATATAGCCATGATTGTTATTTTATGTTAATTTTAAAGATAATTATTTTTATTGAATTTCAGTACGTATTGCTTAGATGATGATGTCTGCCAAGATTTAATGGAAATTGGTAAGATATGTAATTATTATTACAAATATATAAAAAATATGTTTACATTTTTAATTTCCTTTGAAATTGCTTATTATTATTCTTTATTTAATTAACAAATAAATATTATTGTCACAACATTTGTTTAATATTCTCTGTTACGTAGATATTTTACAGTCTGCATATACTCAAGGTATCTAATAAGCATTTCAGGTATCAAATTGAGCTTATATCTTTAACCTGAAATATTCTTAGGTACTACTCTTTGCTTGCCTTCATAATTTGATATTGGCCCTGAGTACATTGTTATTGAAATTATGTGAAAACTGAATCTGCGTCATTCAACTTACAGCTCAACTTAAAACTTCACCCTTGGTAATCACACTTTGTATAATGTCTTTAATGTGTACAATAGACTAAGAAGCCTATAAAAATATGAAGTTGAAATAACACTTTATTCTTTTGTATTATTTCACACAAGTAAGAAAAATTTAAGACTACAATATTCCTAAGTTAATATGTTTCAGTTTTTTTGGAAAATTACATATAAATGAAGGTATTGTTGTCAAAATAATTGTCTTAATTGCTAGCAGGAAAAGTAGCTCTGAATTAGTACTTTTTTCTGTTAGCAATTATTCTGATTCCTGCTAGAAACTCCTTTTATATTAATTATATTTGGATTTGCAGATTTCTATCTGCTACCCCGATGACATAAAATTACACAAGTCCTGAATTATTTAAAGAAAATTTTCATATGTTATTAATTTTAAAAGATAGAACTTTTAAAGAAGTTTCCAGATTATTTATTAATTCTTAGTGAGTTAGGAATTGTCGATGTAAATAAGATCATAGATTTTCTTATATCATTGAATATTTAAAGTTCCAGTAATTTTTTTTCTTACTGAAAGAACCTAGCTATTTTTAATCTTTTATTTACAAGAAATTATGCAGAGTAATAATTTTAAAAATTTCAAAAATGCAAGAAACCATAATAAATCAAATTTAAGATTTCTGTTAAAACTCTGTAAAAATTGATAACAAAATTAAAAACTTCTATTATTCAAAAAAAGTTTTTAATGGGAATCAAATATTTATAAATTTCAGAATTTTTAGTAAAAAAAATTTAAAGATACCTTTTAGGAATTTTACTGAAATCATCTATTGGAATTTCGCTGACAAGTTAATTAATGATAAGCTCTAAACCTGAAGGAATATTTCATTCTAATGTTTCATATTTTCTGTGCCCATTATTCTACCATAAATATATTTTATCAGATATTTTCATACAGTCTCTTGACAAATGTTGTATCAGATCATTTCAATTTAGTGAATTATTCCCATATTTATATAGGTTTGCTGTATTTTTTAAAAAGAATTTGCATTCAAAATATTAATTATAATGGGGTTAATCAAAAATTCAGATTCTCTTATAAATATTGATTGCGGTCTTATTTTGGATCATTGTTTAATTTCTATAGTTTCACATTGTTTCCAGATACTATTGGAACTTGTGATTTAAAATCTGAGAATGAAACTTCCAAAGAAGTCTGTGAATTAGGAAACAGTCCTAAATCTGTTGAATCTTCAGCAGCACATCTGGATGATCTCCATCTTTCTGATGCAACAGCAGAAGAAAAAATTGAAAGTGAAATTGCCAAATCACCCATCATGCAAAGCCTCTTTAAAAATGTGCCATCAGTCATTTACTTCTCAACCAAAGATGAAACAGGTATTTTATCTTTAAATGTATTCTGTAATATTGTACTTATACAATTGTCTTAAAAAGATAAGTGGTTATCTTAAACTTTATTTATAAATTATCTTATAATATTTATATTCCGGAATTCACTGTGCTACAGTGGCCTGTTGGCAAGGTCTCGGCTTTTGAACTGCAGGGTTTCAGGTGTTGTTCCACTGAAGAACCATTGTATAAACATGTCTGGTGCATTTTAAACCCTTCTGGGCCAAAGCCTCCCCCTTCCTGATGTGAAGGGGGTTTCAGCTCGGGTGTTGTCCTTGGCATCAGATTGCAATTCATAATTACAAAGTTTGACTCAAAATAGTTGTTGCGTTGCTGTTAAGCAGGACTAAACTAAACTAATTCTGTATATTCTATTTATAGAAATGCAATAAAAAGTGGTTGTGTTGTTTATTAATAAATTGCTTGCTAATTTTAAAAAGTTGGATTTTACAATATTTATGTGCTTTTTACCTTTTTTAAACGATTTTATATTATTTATATTGAAATTTTAAGAGGATTAAAATTATAATAATCCTGATATGCATGCATTTTTATTTGCAAGTGTAACAGACATTAATCGAAAGATAAGTTTTGGTGTAATTATTTAGCATCCATGTTGCAATTAGGTTACATTTATTTTCAGTGATACTTTCAATGAAAAAAAAAAGTGTACATATAATATTTGGTAGTTATTCTGAAGTTCTGTGAATAATGTTTAAAATTTCAAAATTTGGCAATCTTGAAAATAATTTCTAATCCAGCTTTTTATGCACCCATATTTTGCTAATGAAAAAGAATGAAGCTCTGTTTTCTAGTAGCAACTTTAAATATTATAGATAAATCTTATGAATACTAATCTTTTAGAGAAATTCTTCTTCATCAAATAATTAGACTTAAGATTATATTAGCAGGAATTAATTTAACTCTTAAAATGTGGTTAATATACATGTTAAATACACAACAATTCCCCTATTAAAATAATCATGATCTCTGTATGATTACAGAATTTTTTTCTTTGTGTTAATGAAGCAATAGAAAAATTATATTTAGTAAATTTCGGTCATATTTGGTATGCAAGGTTATGTAGCCTAAATTTAAAAGTATGATATATTTTGTACATATAAATATAAATTTTAACGATGTTTATTTTTTGGAAAAGAAAAACATAAAATTTTAATGATATCTGAGTTATGAAATTTTTCAATGTAATTCATTATTCATGAGGGAAACTGACAATGTTTCTTTAAATTTTTCCCGCCTATTTTAGTTAGTGCCATGCCTGAACATGTTGTTAAAAACTTAAAGTGGAAACTTTCCACTATTACTCCTGCTGTTATACGCCAGATAGTCTTGAAGACAGGATTCAGTTTAGTAGAAGGTAAGTTTTAACTTCTTTTTTTTTTCACTACATACAATTTCGCTTATTTTGTTGTATCTATGGAAGATAAATTTAAATTTGTATAAGTTATAAAAATATTTTAAAAAGAATTAGAAATAATTTAGGAAAGACTAAATTGAAGCTATCTGGTCTAATAATAAGTACCCTCACTTGTCTTAGCCAAATGATAAGCAGAAATCTCAAAGAAAACCTAACAAGATTGTATTAAAAAATCTTTATAATCCTTCTTTGAAAAAAAAAAAATCTTATTTCAGACGATACTGTTCAATATTTCTAAGCTGAATTTAAGATGTGGCGAAACTTAATGCTCTTTAAGGAAAATTTTACATCATGAGGTAGACTTTTCCATCATTTTATTAACCATATACATACTAGTTGCTTTTGGTTACTTAAAGCCAACTTGTGAGCTGATACACCAGGAACGTCAGTTTCATTTAAATTTGTAATGACTAGTTTATGTTTATGATGTTTACAAGTTTCAAATTGTGATAGGCTTTGAATAGATACTCTCACTTCCTGTCCCTAATCTATTTAAAAATTAAAACATCTATTTATTAATTTAACAAATGTTCAATTTTTTTCTTCAAAGTATATTTGTACCAAATTTAATAGTCAATTGTTTGCTTTATGAAGTTCAAGCATTCACACTTTTTCTTATCAGGAGAAATAATTAATGGGTAGAAAAATGATATACATATAATTGAATTTCCTATGTCCATGTCTTGAAGAAGGCTTTGCAAAAATATGTTAATATTATAGATGAAAACAATTATTAAAAGCCATTGGAGAAGGAACACATTTGTATTTTGTATATTTTAACTGTCAATTCCATTTGGCATTTCTTGAAATCTTATTTTTATATGAATGATTTTTTTTTTTTTTTTTGTAGCTGATACAGCTGAAGATTGGTTAGGGACATGGGGAAAGCATCTGAAGAACTCATCATTCAAACGAATTAAACATTTTCAGAAGGTAATTAATTTTATTATAATTAGTAAGGGAGTTTTAGAGCTATTTGTAATGAATATTTGTTTTTTTTAAAAAAATAATATATATTCTTTAATGTTTTTGTAATTTCTTGATTAGAACTTACTTTTTTTATTATTATTATTTCATAATATGCATGAAAAGAGGGGGGGAATACTATAATTTTTATTTTAGTAAAAAACTTGTCCTGAAGAGGATAAATAATAGGCAAGTTATAACCATAAAAATTGCAATATTTCAAATTACTTTCTTTTATTAATAAAAGTTCTTAAGGTACTGGGTACTTATTTTTAAATGACATAATGGTAATAAATGCTATCTAATGGTTGACTGAAAAATAAACATAAAATGTTACTAATTAGTTAAAAATTGCAAGAGATTTGCATGATAGATTGCTTCTTATTACACATGTATTACATTCACGTTTTGCAAATTAAGTATTCAACCAATTATCCTTCATCAGATTTACAGGTCATATTGACCAATTTGTGATGTCTTGACATCAGGGCCAGGGTATTCATGGTTCAAAATCTGATTTTGCGAAAGGATCTTGATGTAAGTGGGTTTGGTGTATTAAAAAGTTTTTTGAGTTTAATGTCTTCTCCCTTAGTATGGGACATGTAAGGAAATGAGATGCCACAAGCTCTACTCTTCTCTTCAGGTCTGCCAGGATGTCATCTTTAAAATAATTTGGCCTGCCCCAAAATAACACTAAAGATTTTTTAATAGTATGATAGTTATTATGTATAAGCAACGTTGCAGTATGCATTTTCACAAGTTAATGCAAAATCGCTCTTCTTTTTCAGAATCTGTATGTTAATTCAACATACTCTTTTTTTTCTCACCTTTTTTCCTTTGTTTCCTATCTCAGTTCCCCCCTTCTTAAATCTTTATCTTTTATCTTTTCTTCTGTTTTCATTTCTTATTCATCATATGTCATCATATCCTTATTTTTTATTACTTTTAAATGACTGATAAATTAGAATTTTTAAAAATTATTACTAAAAAAGGAATTATTAGATTTTTATACAGATCAGTCCTTTGGAGGACATTTGAAATTTCACGGTGTTTATTAATACTTTGAGTTGAAAGTTTGACTTCTAAATCAAGACAAATTTCACTATAATATATTAGGACTTTGCCCCATCATGTGGTTTTGGTCATTTCTCTTTGCTGATTTATATATCAAAAAAATATGCAATTAATAAAATAAATAAATCAGCAACTTTTTAAAACTTGGGGCATGGAGAAAGTAAATGAGTAAAATTAAAAAAAAAATCATTTAACTTATCCTAAATTCAAATTAAAGAATTCTCAATTACAATATGCATATTTTAACTAACCTCTGGCTCTCCTACTTGAATAGACATCCTTAACAATTTCTATCTTTTGCTTTACTTTTGAGAAATTGGAACAGAAGAATATTTCAGGCTTTGGCCAATCTTTTACAAAATGATTTGAATTATTTTTGGTGTTTGTTACAGTTTTAGGACTTTGGATAAGACTATTTATTTGTTCATAATAGCTCACAAGATATTTTTGCTCTCGAAGCAATTTAGATTTTCAAACTTGTTTTAAACATATCTATATTAATAGCATTCAATAAATTCATTTGTGATACAATAATGCAATTATCTTCTGAATAACAAACCTTTTCTAGAAAATGCCAATATGTACAGATAACATTTCTTAATTATCCATGTATTAATTTTAATATTATGTAGCTCCTTTCATTGATAGCATTGAAACTGCCTTTGCTTTTATGTATTACGAACCCTATATATACACTCCTACATCAATATTTTTTTTATTTGTATATTTGTGCAAAGCAAAAATTTGTAAAGGGTTTTACATATTAAGTAGTTTTATATGTAATAGAGGTGCAAAAAATATTTAATGAGAATTACTTCATTACATTTCATTATTTGTAAATTAACTATGTTTATTATTATTTTTTATTAAATTATGCATTCATATATGTCAAATCATTAATATATGAAATCTTATATGAAATATTTCCCAGAAATTCTTACACTTTTTTCCTAAAAGAAAAGTATTTATTGGACAGATTGCTTATATTTGAAAGAATTTTGATTTAAAAAAAAATCCTAATACTGATTTCATTATTTACTGTATTGTATAATTTTATAATCCATTTCTAATAATTACTATTTTTCAATCCTGAAAGGGGAAAAAATATTAATCATATGTCTGATGAAAAAGTGAAATAATGTTTCATTAAAAAAAAAAATTAAGGGTAATCTTGCATGATAATTTTTTTTCTCTTCATGTTCTTTTATTCTTGCCAATTTCTGCAAATTAAAAGTCAATAGACATGCATTTTACAAATTAAATATCTTCTACTCATTGTAAATTCTTTTTTTCTTCTTGAATTGGAACACTAGATAATATTTTATTATTTTTCAAGGTAAATCATTATCCCGGTGGTTTTCATCTGGGTCGCAAAGACCGTCTTTGGGAAAATTATCGCAAAATGGTTAGCAAATTTGGATCTGAGGCCTTCAATTTCTTCCCAGAAACATATATTTTGCCAGCAGATCTCAAAGCATTGAAAGAAACTTGGGGAAGTGATTCAGAGAAATGTTGGATTGTTAAGCCTGTAAGTATTATTTGGATCTAATAACATAACTACTTATCCATATAAAATTTTTTCTCTATCTTCCTTTTGTATATGTTGAAGATATGTCAATTTTCAGTTAATAAGTTGATTCTTAGTTTATTAAAAATCCAGCTTCATATTTGATGCTTACAATTCTTTTCAAATATGATTGTTACTTTTTTTTTTCAGTGTGCTTCAGCCCGTGGTACAGGTGTTAAAGTTATTTATAAATGGTCTCAAGTGCCTAAAAATCGTCCATTTGTTGTTCAGCGGTAAGCTTTAAGGCATACATTATTATCATTAATAATAATAATAATTAATGGCATACATAGATTTTTCTTTTGTTTTGAGTAATGTAAATTATTCCTCATTTTTCAGCTACATCAGTGATCCATATTTAATTAATGGCAGTAAATTTGATTTGCGTGTCTATGTTATGGTTCCTAGCATAGAGCCTTTAAGGATTTATATTTTTAAGGATGGGCTAGTTCGTTTTGCTTCTGAAAAGTAAGTTTTAAATTAGTGTTTTATTAGATAGTTAATAAGAATAATATATGTTTTATTGTAGATGTGAATTGTTAATGTACCTACGTTTTGCTAATAATTGTAGCTACAAAATTATTGAAACAAGAATAGTTTGACAATTTAAATCTTGTTATACTTACTAAAACTTGCATTCTATAGCAGACAATTTTGTTATTTTGTAACTAGTAAAAAAATATTGTAAGTGTTTTTATTATAATTGATTGCATTTATTAAAACTTATTTTGTAGACTTAAAACTTAAAATTTTATTCTTTTGTTAGCAGCATGTTGCAGAGAAGTATGATGTATATTTTATTATGAAAATTAGTGATAGTTATATTAATCTAATCTCTTTTCCAGATATTCATTGGCCAATAAATCATTTGCAAATAGGTTCATCCATTTAACAAATTACAGCATTAATAAGAAAAGTTCTTCATATACGTCAAATGATGATGAAACTATGTGCCAAGGCCATAAGTGGTATATAGACTTTCTGTTTCCTTAAATAAAATTAAAATCTTTGTTTTGAACTCTTCATGTAAATAACTGCAAAGATTGATTACAAAAAATTTTTTCTGACATTTTTTTTCAACATACAAATTTTTTAGTTTGTTTATTACAAGTTGTTAATTGAATTAATGTAATGAAGAGTTTTATTATAAAATCAATAGTAATATAAAAAATAATGTGCAATTTAGAAAGAAAAAAAAAGAAAAATTTTAATACATTGATAAATAACAACAGTTTTGAAAAGGAATCGTACCAGCATAAAAAGTAAAAATATAACCTGATTATTTCAGATTATACTTTTTCTATATTAATTTTAATTTGCTGTATTTCTATTGTTAAAAGTATACATTATTAAATAAAATACTCGCTGAAAACAATTTGAAATATTTTTTTAAAAACTTTCCTGTTAAGTTGTTTCCATAAAATGCTAAATGTTTAAAATCTCAAATAACATATTTAATTATGGTTAGTTTTTTTCAAAATTAATCACTTAATTTCTAATATCTTTGTAGAACAATTTTAATGTTGTAACAATATTTATATGAAAAACTTTTAAGATTTGGAAAGGATTATAAATGTTATTCTTATATGAATTTTTTCAAATCATGTATAATTTTATGTTGTTAATCATATTGAATAAGTGCCAACATTTCAGGTCACTGAAATCTTTCTGGGATTATATGTCTAACAGTGGTATTGATGTAGAAAAAATTCAAGCAACAATCAGAGACATGATCATCAAAACCATTATCAGGTATATGAAACTGTGGATTTCTTCTCCTAAGTTTGAATATTGATTTAAAAAATATATAAATCCACACTTTTAAAAATGTTTTAATGTGTCTCTTAATTTTTAGTGCTGAAGGTCCCATTTGTAGAATGTTGAAGAATCATGCCAAGAAATCTTACAATTGTTTCGAACTTTTTGGGTTTGACATTATGTTGGATAAAGATCTACATCCTTGGCTTTTAGAGGTCAACATTTCTCCAAGGTTGGTATCTTTTTTGGTTTGTTATTTTTAATCTTTATAAATCTAGTTAAAAAAAATTAAAACTCTGTTTTTTTTCTCTTTTTATTAGTTTACATACCAAATCCATGTTGGATAGCAGTGTGAAAGTAAGTGTATTCATTGATAAATAAAAGATTATAAATAAACTTTTTTCTTTTATCATCAAAACCTTTTTTAAAAAATTGCATTTTTACAATGATATAAAAAAAATTAGATGGATTTTTAATATAAAGAAAAATGAAGGGAATTGTGATTAATTTTTATTTCTGTTTACTCTTATTACATTTTTGTGCAGGGCCCATTAGTGAAGGATATGCTCAACATTGCAGGTTTTGAAATTCCTGATAATGAGGAATTTTCTTCAGAAGATAGGTAAATAAATTTTTCTTTATATTTAAATGTGTTGGTTAAATATTATAGTAATCACATGCCTTTTTGTCTCGCATATTTATTTTGTCATGCATTTTATATTTTATTTTTATTTATTATAAGATAATATAGTTTTCTCAGAATGTTTTTTTTTTCTGGAAGCTTTCTCTCCCCCTCCCCCCAACCAAAATTGGATTTACAAAGTATATTTCAAGTTTTGTGAAGAATATATTCAAAAACTTTTATTAATTTTTACTTTAGTCTATCTAAAATAAATAATGAGATGTCTCATTTTATAAATTGAATATCATTGGCTAATATATACTGCTACCTAAGTTTTAACAACAGATTTTAGGTTTAATGGTCTTGATATTTTTTTGATATATTAAAAGTTAGGATTCAAAGTTCTTACATTTTTATCAGTGAAATTATTTTAATTGGGAAATTAGTGCATCTTGAAAAAAAGCTTTACCATCTTTGAAACAAACTGTTAATGCATCTTAAAATTATTAATGAAATTAAAATTATTAAGTTAGTGGATTACAAATTTCCTATAATTTAGATTCTTATTAAATTAGTTAACATCTAATAAGTTTACCATTTTATTATTTAATATGCTCTTAGAAGTTTTAATTTATATATTAGAAAGATTTGTATTATTTAGATGAATATACCCATATTTTTTTAGTTACTATTAAGATAAAATTTATTACTTACCTGTTTATTCTTATATATTTTTTCTCTTAAAAATTAAAATTTTATTAAAGAAATCATCTTAAAAATTTGAAAATTCTCTAATGATATTTTAATTATAATAAAACAAATCATTTTAGTTGCAATAAATGCTTTTTAACAATATAATCATATGAAGGATTTTTGTATCTTTGTAGTTCAAAAACAAGTTTTGGTAACAGGCACAAACCTTTTCGAAACCGGGGACTATCTACAGAAGAAAAGAGGAAACATGCAGTATACACATATAAATATGCAGAAGTGGTGTGTATGATTAGTGAATATAATTTAATTCAATATAATTTGTTTACAATAATTCAACACAATTTTTTTAAATTCTTGATATCAATGATGTGTTTAAATGTAGATATGCATTTCACTGTTATGTAATGATTGCAGAGTCTCCCAATCATTATATATTTCAAAAAGTAATGCAAAAGTCTTCTCTTATTAAAAATAGTGGAGATTTATTAGTCTGAGAAAATTTTGAACTAAGAAAAAGTTACCTGGATTCTTTTTAAAGATAATAAATTTGGATGTATTATATAATAGAGATTTCACTCGGTTTAATTAATTTTTTTATTAGGTGCATTTTTCTTCAACAAATTATTCTGATTTCTTTAACTTGGCAATATTCGTGTTGTACATTTATTTCTTTAAAATCAGAAGTGATATAAGGTTTAATTTTCTGAATTAGTCTGAACATTTAGAAATATGTGTTGTATGAATTTTTAGATGCTCTAAAATAATCTTTGAAGTGTGTAGGTAGTAATGATTTATGTTCTAAGAGTTAGCATATTTTATAATTTTTGGGGGTTGGGGAAAGCTAATCCCAAATACAATTGACTTTTTACAGCAGGGAGTGTGTGTATGCTAGTTTCTTTTCTGACAGTGTTTTAAGATTAATTTTAACTCTCAAAATGGTCAAATTCCATCATATTTTCCCCAAACATTATATTTGATGCACTGATTAATTTTGTTGAAAGATAGATTTGACCTGTAATTCCACTTAGTCTTTTCCCATGAAATCATAGTAATTTTATTTTTATTTCAAAATCAATGACCAATAATTTTATAAGACTAGTATTCCTTCAGTAAGTATTTTTTTAATGCATGATGATATAGTATTTGCATATTTAGTCTTATTATTTTGTTAAATAACTTGTTAACAAATAAAAATTGAAGAAACTCATATATATTGTTATGTTTTTAGTGTAGCGGGTTCAGATTGAAGGGACTTTACTTGAGGACAGCATGAGCAAATTTTTTTACAGCTATTTACAGGATAATTGATAAAGTAAAAATTTCAGATAAACACAATTCAGCAGTCAACAGTCACTTACAGCATAAATGCAAGTCTTACGCACAATAAAAACAGACTGCAAAACAGATATCGTATAGCACAGCAACAGTAAATCGCAGCGAGCTCAATAATACAACATTAGCAACAAATGTAAACACAGCTCACTAATCCTTTAGTCCAGTGAGACGCTTCTCTTCCTCCGGCAATCCATCCCTTATATAGCCAAGCCAGCACGCACCCAAAAGCATGGGGAAGGAACGCGGCATTTCACGTAAGATCGAGTTGACGACAAGCTCTTTGACACCGTCGCCAATCGCTCTCCCCTCCGTGATTCCAGCGACGTTCGTTCGCTTTTAATATTGGCCCTTCCTCAAGAACTGTACCCCGGGCAGTACAGACCCCGAGCAGAAGACACTCAAAAGTTACAATACATAGACACAAAGTTTCAGACATAAACATTGAAAAGTAATTAACATAAAGAACACTATTTACAAATATACAGATCATACTTACATAAATGAGGAAACCATAGTTTCAACTAAGTATTTGACAAGTTACCATAATAAGGGGCTAGCCGGTCATAATGTACTACTCTTGGTTTTGAGTTCGGTGACTTTCTTATTCGAACCAGGACGTCATTCAGTCTTTTCAGGACTGTATAAGGGCCTTCCCAGGAAGACTGCAGCTTCGGAGGAAGTCCCTTTCGTCGAATCGGGTTCCAGAACCATACCTTGTCACCTTCCTTGAATTCATGTCCGGTGGCTTTAGTGTCGTACCTGGTCTTCATCTTCTCTGTCGCTATGTTGATCCGATCTCGGGCAAACCTGTGTACATCTTCTAAACGGGTCTGGAGGTCTTGAACATAATTCACAGGCGAAGGCGTATCCGGTGGACACCCGAACAGAAGATCACAGGGCAGTCAGAGTTCCCGTCCAAATTGCATCTTTGATGGTGTGAAGCCAATCGTTTCGTGAACCGCGCTTCGATATGCAAGCAGGAACAAGGGTAGTTTCTGATCCCAATCTTGTTGATTCTTCGAAACGAAAAGAGAGAGGTTATTTAGAATCATACAATTGAATCTCTCTACCATGCCGTCTGATTGGGGATGAAGAGTGTTGTCTGAGTTTTGTCGATTCGGAGGAGTTTGCAAAGTCCTTGACATACAGCAGAAGTAAAATTCCTCCCTTGGTCAGAGTGAAGCTGAAGAGGTGTCCCAAATCTGGAAATCCAGTTCTGAAGCAAGACTTCGGCTACAGTAGTCGCCTCTTGATCAGGAATTGGATAAGCCTCTGGCCACTTTGTGAAATAATCCATAACGGCCAGAATGTTTCCATTGTCCGTCCGAGGAAGAGGTCCCAAGGTGTCAAAGACGATTCTCTCAAATGGTGCACCTACATTATACCGCTGTAACATACCACTACTGCGCGTTTTTGGTCTTTTACGGGCGTTACAGTCATCGCATGTTCTGCACCATTCTTGAACATCACTTTCAAGTTGTTCCAATAGAAACGTTCCCGGACTTTATGAATTGTCTTCATGACTCCGAAATGACCACCTGCGGGATTGCTGTCTAACTCCTTCAGAACTTGGTTTATCCTTGATCGGAGAAGTACAAGTTGTCACTTAACTGACTTCCCATCTTCAGACTCCCATTTTCTATACAAGATGCAGTTCCTAATTTCGAGTGAATTCCAGAGAGCCCAATGACGTTTAATTCCAGTACTTAGGCTTAAAATGTCCTGCCATTCAGGTCTTGAATTGTTTGATTGCCTGAATTCTATAATCGTTTTAATATCAGGATCATTAATTTGTTCTTTGCGAACCTCTTCATCACTCCAGGGATCAGATTGAGGCTCCTGCGATTTAGCGCACAGTTGGTGTAACAATCCGATATTTCTTTTCAATAGAGGAGCAATAGCGACAAAGGCATCTGCATTTCCATGTAACGACCCTTTCCGATGTTCTATCTCGAAGTCATACTCTTGAAGTTTCTGTATCCATCTGGCTATCTGATCCTCCGGATTCTTGAAGTTTAAAAGCCATGTCAGAGATGCATGGTTCGTTCGGAACAGAAATTTTCTTCCATAAAGGTAACTATGGAAATTCTCCACGGCCTTCGCTATAGCGAGCAATTCTTTCCTGGTGACACAATAATTCCGTTCTGGTTTCGAAAGACACTTGCTCCAATATACGATGCCAAGTTCGCGGCCGTCGATTTCCTGAGATAATACTGCTCCAACGCTCTCATTACTTGCTTCTGTATCTAAGATGAATTGTTTTTCAGGATCCGGATGAGACAGGATGGGAGCCGATGTCAAGGCTTCTTTCAAGTCGTTAAATGCCTTTTCGCATTCATCCAACCACAAGAATTTTGGTTTGTTTTCAGTTAGCATGTGTAGTGGTCTAGCGATCAAGGAAAACCCTTTAACAAATCTCAAGTAATATGTGCAGAGGCCAAGAAACTTCTAAGTTCATGCACATTTTCAGGGCGGCGCCAGTCTCTAACTGCTAACACTTTTTCCGGGTCTGTTTGGATGCTCTCTGTAGAAATTATGTATCCAAGGTAGCTTACCTCATGACGGAACAAACGACATTTAGATGGATTCAACTTCAAGTTGGTATCTTTTAATTTACTAAGAACCTTTCTTAAATTGTAAAGATGCTCTTCGAAATTCCGTCCGACTCTTATGATGTCATCAAGATAAACGAGGCAAGCTTCTGGAGTAAGTCCTTTTAAAACTCTCCATTAGACGAAAAAGTTGCTTGTGCTTTACAAAGGCCAAAAGGCGTGACCTTAAATTTCCAAAGTTCATGTCCTCCAGCTGTGAAAGTTGTTTTCTCGCGGTTGTCGGGATGGATCTCCACGTGCCAGTATCCACTCTTCGGATAGAGAGTAGATAACCACTCATTCCCGGAGAGTGTATCATCGATTCGGGGAAGAGGGTACGAATCTTTTTTCGTGATGTCATTCAGTTGCCGGTAATCTACACAGAACCTTGCAGAACCATCTTTCTTTCGGACCAAAACAATGGGAGAGGCCCAAGGACTAGACGGAGGTTCAATGACGTCCTTTTCTTGCATGTCATTTAATAAATCTTTCACCTCTTCTACTTTGGCAAATGGCAATCTTCTGGCGCTCTGTCGTATAGGAGGATGATTTACAGTATGGATTCGGTGTTGCGTTAACTTTGTTCTGCCAACATAATCAGATATTTGGGAGAATAAGTCTTTATATTCATCAATAACTCTTCCTGCAGCGACTCTTTGCTCCTCCTCCTATTCAGTGTCTTTTAAGTAATTCCAGGCTCAAACAGTCGGAAGACTCCTTTGATGTTAAGCAGGAATTTTTCTCGATACAGGTAGCTGTAGCGCATTTAGAACTTCACCCTTCTTAATTAATTTTGATTTATTACTGACATTGATAACCCTGACGGGTACATTCTTTTTCGAGAGATCAACAAGACTGGAGGCCACCATCGTTCCGTTTGGAAGACTCCCGTCGCTGGAAAATTCAACACCAAACCGGAAATTCTCCGTTTCGCCAGTAGATCCCTCTAAAATTATTTCTCTTCTAGCTGGGATAACAAAGTCTGTCGAAGCAACAATCTGATGGCAGGTATTTACTCCTCCAGAACCTAAATGGAAAAAGAGTCACGACTTCTGATGTGGAGTGTAGGGAGTTATTTTTAAAGTCAATTAAAAAATCAAATTTCTTCAGAATGTCCAGTCCAAGTATAAAATCATCTGTAATCTCCGCTATGTAAACGGCATGGTCATAAGTAGCATTCCCACATCTAATCACAATATTCATTTTTCCAATAATCGGGATTCTGACACCAGTGACCATTTGGAGGGTGACGCAGGGCGGTGTCCAGAGAATTTTCCCTCTGAGTTGTTCTGCAACACCTCAACGCATGATGGTCACGTTGGCTCCTTTGTCAACGGTCATTCTGCAGGGAATTCCATTGACGAAGGCTTCAACAAATAAACCATTTTCGCCATCGCCTCTGGAAGATATCTGTAAAATTCTAAAATGGTTTTCCTGGTTGCTTCTAGAAGAGTCTCGAGCCCGTTTATGTAAGCGGACTGGACAATTCCTTCGAACATGGCCCTCGTCGCCGCATTTCCAACATTTAACAGTTCTCTGGCCGTGTTTGTTGGGTCTTTCAACTCTTTTCCGGATAAGCTGGAAAATTGTTTTCATCATTTCAAATAGGTTTCGCAGCAAAGAATCCGATGCATCTTGGACCGTAGCACCTTTAACTGAATGGCGATCCCTCCGTGTAGCTTGTTGAGCGGCTTCACATTTTACGGAATAAACCAAAGCTGCTTTTAAATCCTTCAATTTAGCCATTCGCAGGGACATTTGTATCTCTGGATCCCTCACACCATCAATGAAATACTGCAGGGCCAGTTTTTCCCGTACCTCGGCAGGACAGTCGGACAAGGCGAGATGAGGGAGCCTCTCTATATCTGCTGCAAGCTCTTGCAGACTTTCGTGAGATCGTTGTTGCCGAGTCTTTAATTGAAGACGGCTATAGTCCTTGAGGCATTTTTCTCCGAAGTGAAACTCCAGAGCGTTTGAAAGAGCTTCAAATTTCAGATGTTGATCTTCGGGAATAGTTCTCAAAATATCAGCAGCTTCAGCCCGCAGTGATGCAGCCAGTTGACGAGCCTTCGTGACTGGATCCCAACCATTGGCTTCTGCGACGATGGAGAATTGAGTCTTGTTGACTTGCCACGATGTTTTTCCGTCGTAAGTGGACACTTTAATGTTTGATTTAGGAATAACAGGCCCAGGTCGAGCTATTTCAGGCTCTCGAACATTCGAGGATTGGTTTTCAGATTTTATCTGTACACTTTCCATTTTGTTCAATTTTTCTTCGACTTTCCTCTCAATTTCTAGTTCAAAGGTGTTCAATCTTTCGTCATATTTCTCTTCAACTCTACGGAGATTTTCAACATTCTACTCACAACTCTGCTGAATATTACGAATCTTTGTATCGTTTTCTTGAACTTTTTCCGCCAAAGCATCCACTTTGGAGTTGATTGCTTCAACAATATTAGCTTGGTCTTGTTCTATCTTCGCCATCTTCTCTTGCCCTTGTTCTTTCTTCGCCATCTTCTCTGGTCCTTCTTTCATTTCTTTAATGAAAGCAAAAAGCTGTTCGAATTTTGTTTTATCTGCTTCCTGCATCGCTCCATTCAATCCCACTTCTGTCACCAGTTGTTACGTTTTTAGCGTAGCGGGTTCGGATTGAATGGACTTTACTTGAGAACAGCACAAGCAAATTTATTCACAGGATAATTGATAAAGTAAAAATTTCAGATAAACACAATCCAGCAGTCAAGTCACTTACAGCTTAAATGCAAGTCTTAACACAATAAAAACAGACTACAAAACAGCTATCGTATAGCACAGCAACAATAAATCGCAGCTAGCTCAATAATACAACGTTAGCAGCACACGTAAACACAGCTCACTAATCCTCTAGTCCAGCGAGACGCTTCTCTTCCGGGAGAAAACTCTCAACTCGCTCCGGCAATCCGTCCCTTATATATCCAAACCAGCGCGCGCCCAAAAGCACGGGGAAGGAACGCGGCGTTTCTCGTAAGATCGAGCGGCTACCAGGCTATTCCTTTCGCCAAACCAACCCAGCTGGCGACAAGCTCTTTGACGCCGTCGCCAATCGCTCTCCCCTCCCCGCTCCAGCGACGTTCACTCGCTTGTAACAATATATATCTTTGAAATTGATATGTATCCCTTATATAAAATTAATTTGATTTTATATTAAAATTTTGAAAAATATTTTAGAAGTCAGATATTCTTACTACTCTGACCCTGGATGACCTTCAGTGCTTAGTGGAAAGTGAAGATGAATTATGCCGGGCAGGATCCTTCACTCGCATCTACCCCACCGAACATACTTCTTCCTATTTCACTTATTTTGATCACATTCGCTACTATAATGTCCTGCTAGATGCTTGGGAAAGAATGTTTCATTTAGATAGAAATGAAGGTGAGTAATTAGTCTTGGCCATATAAATATTGAATTTCATTTATTAAAAGAGAAAGAATGAGCAAGTTAAAATTTATCTTTAGCAATGTTCTATTTTTAAACAGCCGCATATACAAAGATTAACATCTGACATAATAATTCTCGAAGGAAGAATAAATGTATTTCTCTGGATAGCAATTATCAGGAGAATTTCATGAAGCTTGGAAAAGTATGCTGATGTACGAATTAAAATCTTTTTTTCTGTCTTCATGAGATAGTCCCCCCCTATTTTCCTGTATTTGAATAAGGTGTAAAAATTCTGGGGAAAAAAGTTGTATAAAAATGCTTTTGTTAATAAATGTAAATAGAATTATTAAAAATAATTTGTTAATTTTTGAAGTCTTTAAATTAAAATGTATTTTTTTAAAAAAAATGAGTGATCTCTCTTAATGGCTATTACTAACTTCTTACTAACTTAGTATTTACTAAGTATCTTTAATATATGTGCTGGTATAATGGTGTTGGTTAACGAGAAATTTGTTAACCAACACCATTATTCTGGATTTCGATTTTCAAATTTCTCTGAGACTTATATTAGAATTCAATATTAAACATTGAACCTTACTTATTTAAACATTATCAAGGAAATATTGATTACTAGTTATAATTTAAGAGAGTGAAATTGTAATTTAAAATTATAGATGAATTTGATTTTTGTAATTGCAGTAGATTCGACAATCCTACTCATTTAAATAATAAAAAATAATTCATCTTTACAAAACAAGAAATAACTAGGTTTGCTGAGACATGGCAATTTTTAGTATATTCTATAAATAAACTTTGAAATAATTATTTCTTTCATATTACTGTCTTGTTTAATTTTTTTTAAAGGTTATATTTATGTTATGCTGTGTACATAATTTGATATTTCTTGCAATAAATTTAATCATAATAATATCTGTCTGCACCAATGAATACTATTTAAATACTTTTTTCCTGTTATAAATTTTTGAAACTTATTGCATATTATGCTGTTGTAAGTTTTTGAAGTTCTAATTTGCACTAAAAGGTAAAGAAAATAGGAATAAGAGCAAGTTTTGGAAAAAAATTGTTTTTTATAATATGAGTAGAGTTTCATAGAATTCTGGACTTTTTGTTACATTTTTATTATAGGGCTTGCTCTTCCACATTTTTGAAGGGGCCCTGTTACATATCAAATTATGTGTTTAGTTCTAAGAAAGTTAACAATGAATTGCAGAATATATTCCTTAAGAACTTAATTTTAATAAAATGCTGTAAAAAAAGAAGTTATAATCTTGAAGTAGAATGAAAGAAGCTAGGGAATTGAAATTTAGTTTAAACAAGTTAGCATTCTGTTTTGAAGTAACACAAAAGATAATTTGGATAGCCCCTTGTAAATTTTGAACTTTAATCTGACATTGCTGAGGGGGGGGGATTGAAGTATTATTTTCTATACCGGTATATTATTATTTTTTTTAAAGAGGTGGAGAAAGAAAGAATGTGTTTATTATGATTGAAATTGTGCATTAAAAATTTCATTTTGTGTATTGATAATTTAAATTTTTTTATTTTATTTAAGTTTTTCATAATGCAATTTCAAAAAAGTTTTATTTTCAGATCGCATTATGATTTTTATTGTCATATGAATGATGTAAAATTTCTTGTAAATGCATTTTTGTATTTCAGTTTGTGCAAATAAACACATTTTAGTTTTTAATTTTTTTTATATCTTCGTTTAGGTATTAAATTATTGCAAAATAAATGTGAAGAATTGTTGCAGAACCAAGGTGAAAAAGAGCAATCTGCTGGAAGTTTTAAAATTGAATTGGTATATATATAAACTATTTGTTTACAATTTTGTAAATTTGAGATGTTTATATCTGATACAAATTTTTGTTTAAATGTTATCATGATGATTAAAATACATTGTTATAGTATTGTCAATGAATATTGTTGATTCAAAATGAGTTTTATTTATAAAATTTAGAATTTTAGTTTACCAGATTACTTTTATTACAATTTTGTACTTATTCTAGAGACATTTTCTATTCATTATTTCTGAAAGAGAAATTTAAAAACTTAATTTCATGTATTACTTTAAATGCTGTATATCAATTTTGTTGCAGGGCATTAGTCATTGATTGAATGTAGAGTAACATTCTTTCACAACCTTTTTACTTATTTTGTTTTTACATGTGCTAATTGGAACAAAAGTCAATTTATCTTAATTTACCATCTTAAAAAAAAATTTTCTCTTAAATGGTCGCTTCATAGTGCTCTGTTTTTAAAATTTGTACTATTGTGAATTTCCATGTGAATTTTTTCGATTTGAAAACTAGAAATTGAAAATAAGAATTCCTTCTGATAATTGTTCTTATTTATGTGCTTATAAATGAAATAATAAAATTTACTATTATTAGTTACACTTTCAGCATGTGAAGATTGTATGATTCTCTTTATATAAAACTCTGCTTCTATTCAATAATTCATTCTGTGTAATTTTTCTTCTTTCTCTCTCACCTTTAAATAAAAAGGCTTGATTGTGAGTTAGAAAAATAAAAACCTGAGGATTGTAATGAAGTACTGGCATTTGTATATTAAAATATTGTGATTTAGCAATACTGAGGATTAAAGACAAATTTTCATACAGCTTCCAATTTGCATAATTTTGAATTTCAAAAGGGTTGTGAAGACAAGCTCTTCAAATTTTTAAATACTGGTCATGGCAACTTTTGTTAAACTTTCAACTGTTTGTGAATCACAATATTTATTCTGTCTAACATTTCTAAATATGCACTGTCTTCTTAATTTCTAATATATTTAACTGTTTTAAATCTGTTCTGTATATTTAATAGCAATTTTTGGTTATAGTTTTTTTGTTAAAAGCTCTTAGCACATTTTTTCTTTTTAAAAGTTTTTAATGTAAAACTAATGTGAAGAAAATGATAATTGTGATAATGTTGTTAATAATTAATGTGAATTATCAATAATCTGTTGATTCAATTAGTTTTAACATTTATTAACTTTTTTTGGTAAGAAAATATTAAACATTTTCAAGATTTATTATTTAATTTTTGTTTACTGATACACTTTTTAATTTTAGAAATCTGAAAGTGTTCCTTGTGAATCTAACTCATGAATGAAAGTAAGTACCTATTTAGATTTGATATATATTAGGAGCTTTTTTTTTACCTGTTATGAATAATCCTTTTTAATTTCTATTTTGGTTTTGAGTCTTTGATGCAACAGCACTTGCTTCTTTTCTTGTTTTTGTATTACACCTATTGATTTATCTGCATTTCTTAGTATCAGTTATAATACTTAGTGAGGGCAAAGTTTCATCAAGTAATTTTTAATACAAATTAAAATGTGTTTATTTTTATTTTTCAATTCCTACTATTAATTCAACCTCTCCCTATATATATATATATATATATATATATATATATATATATATATATATATATATATATATATATATATATATATATATATATATATATAATATGGATGGATAAAATCTTGTTCAAATCTACAGCTGTCAATAGAATAGTTACTTCACTTAAGTTCAAATACATTTTTATAAACTTTTAGTGGATAGCACTTGATATTAATATGTTTTTTAAATATTAATTCATTAATTAAATCGAATCAATTTTTAAGGCTTTAAATACGGTTTTAGTAGTTTGTAAGGAAACTTGAAATTAACAGACAGTAGCTCAATCAATTAAATGAAAGGATTTGAGTATTTTTCACATGTAGGTGAAGAATGTGAGTTCGATTCTTGTGTAAATCAACAATTTTTTGATAAATTATTGATATTAATGGTAATTACTAAATAACTTAAATAATATAATTACTTAAATAGCTAAAATAAAAATTTTCTTTGTTGACCTAAGTAGAAATTGACTTAAATTTTTTAATGTTTATTAGTTGAATTCATATTTTTATGCATAAATGATGTAATATTTTTTTCTGTAAATCTTGTTTGAACTATATTAATTGTAGAACCTTTTTTTTAATGTATAATGCATATATTGATTCAATAACATCTTCAGAATTTATTTCCTGAAGTATATTATCAATATATCTAGGGAATAAAAAAGGCTTGAAAATTATCTTTGATATTTTGAAGTTAATATTGCATGTAAACCAAGAATTTAATAGCTTTTAAACAAAAATAATTATTTTGACCTTCCACCAAAAAAATTTTTGGGGAAAGATATGCAAACATTGTTATTATTAATACAATTTCAACATAACTTGTTCATTTAGATGTTCCAAAGGAGTAGATTTTTAGATGATAAATTGAGATGTATACTATGTTTATTCTATTTAAATTTTAGTGAAGTGTTGATTTATTATATTCTCAAGAAGGTGATTGGTAGAGAATTTTTATAATTGCAGGGATTTCTTCCTTACTTTTCTTTATTTTTTCATCTATTTTGTATATTTAGATTGATATTGCATGCATAACTATAAAGAGTGATAGAAGATACCTATAAAGAGTGAGATTTATGTCATATATATATGATTTCCTACAATTTTGATATTTAATATTAATCCAGTATTTTGATTACTTATTTGGCAATATATAAATGAGTCATTAAGAAATGAACTCCAGAATTACTATTTTTAGTATGGTTTTAATTTTTAATTTCTTTTTTAGTACCTGTGAAGTTGTTTATAAAAGAATTTTTAGTCTTGTGCAGTCTGACTTTCAAAATGGAAGATGTCTATTTTTTATCCATTTTAATATTGTGAATTGTAAATAAATGCAAAACAATCAATAAATAAAGTATTTATTTTTCATACTTTTTTATTTTCATTGGACCTTTTTTACATAGATTTATTAGTTATATATAAAGTATTGAATAAATATTGGGAGAAAATATTTGAATATAAATGCCATCTGTAATGCTTGGCAGAATTAAAAATATTCTCTTCCTTTTGACCTACTTTCTTATTGGATGCAAAATATAAAAAATGCTAATATATTCACAGATTTTTCAGCAATTTGCTGTAATTTTCCCAAATTGGTCATTATCTCTTTTCATGAAATACCTCTATCTGCCCCCACCTAGGTAAAACTGACCAAAACTTTTCCTTAAGAATATCTATATAATTTCTTTTAAATACTTAGAACCAAATCTGATTTAACTGTGTCAAAGTTAAAAGATGAACTATCCAAGAACATTTTTATTCCATGTTCTACACTCAACTTTCAGAAATATTGATTGCCTAGAGCTTAGTCTGCAAAATGGAGTTAAATTTTCATTTATAATAAAAGCAAACCAAAGAATTTTTTTATTATAAAAAAAGAAGCAAATACTGACAATCCAATCTTGTTTTCCCAAACTCATCAGTATATTTACCAAATCCTCAACTGGTACATTGATTTCAAAAATTTTGTTTTAGGAATCAATTCTTGGATTTAAAAAACCTGTTTGCATTTAGAAAATCATTGTTTAATTTCAGATTGCATTATAATGGCTGGTTTCCTGTAAAAGGGGTGAAAATTAAATGCAAAATATTAATATATATACAAGTTAATTTTTTCCTAGTTAAAATTGAAAGCTTTATTCTATGATAAAAAAGAAAATGAAATCTATGACAGCAAATTGCAAGTTATATTAATTTAAGCCATTAACCAGTTTGCAACAATCACAAGACTCTCTCTCTGGAGAGAGAAATTATAAATAATTTTTTAAACTTTCATTTTCAGTTTTTCTAGCTGGCAAACAAAGTTTTGCGGCTCGACCAATTTTGAGAGGGGGAGGAAACCCATCGATTTTTTAAATATCAACGCATGGGTAATTTGATAGTCTCAAGATTGTTTCAAACCGGTTTAAATTGGGTTAGACTTAATTTAAATTAAAACAATTCGTAAGAATTTAGAGAATAAGTAATTTAGAAATCAAATTGTATCCTTAGTTAGCGATTTGTTGCCAAATGTGACAACTTTCTGCATTATTTACTAATAACCCTAAAAGCGAAAAATGGATGTCTCGCATTCGATAAATCGCCAATTTGTTGCCCACGGGCTTTGAGACTTCCAAAGTATTAAACTAAAATACCATGTTCTCGCCTGATAAAAAATCGTAGAAATTTTTATTGAGTAATCCTCTAAAATATTGCATAAAATATATATAAAAATATTCTGTAATATTTTAATGTTGAATAATTAATTATATTTTTGTCGCCGTTTTGACTATCAAAATATGAAGCTCAAAAATATTTTGCAGAAAAAACCATTAAAACCAAATCAAATTACACTAAGTATGTGTTATGCCGAAGTAAGTATATTATATGTAAGTTAAAATATTCGCCACTGAAAATTGGATTGCCGAACATACTATTGGATAGTGTACTCTTGCACAACAGTGACATGTTTCTACTTAGAAACGATTGTGTAAACAAACAAACACGATCTTTCATAAAATTTCTAGCATATTCTCTAATAAAGGTAATCATATGTATTTTGTACTTGGTAGGGGGGAATCTATAACTTGTTAAAATCCAGAAATCGAATTTTTTGACGATCCCATGCAATATTTTCTATATGCCTCGTATATTTTGGTACTTACTAATATCAATTTCAGCACAGCAAAATTTCAATGTTGCGTCATCGTTTTCTCTTCAGTCTTTTTTAATTGCTTATTCAAATATTTCGGCGATTGATTTTCTTCCATAAAAGTAAAGAAGCAAAGATTCAGTTTAAACAGAACAAGTATGAAGGTATCAAAAATAATATGACATAAGTTGATTCTTAAAAAATGCACCGAGGGAAAAAAAAGGAAAGGATTAAAGACATCAAATATTCATAAGATATGAAATCATGCTCAACCAATATTTCTGGTGAATGAATTGATCGCAAGAGGCAGCTAATAACCGAACATGAACTTTCATGCACAATGCTGGGAGTTACAAATATTTATTTAAAAAACACAAAATGCATTACATGTAATATTCCTAACACAACACCACTAATACCAATTTGAGAGTAATAGCATTTGCACTAAGAATTTTATTCTATCCTAAAGTTCTTAAAATATATTATTATCACATCCATTGATTGTTTTCGTTTCTTCTCTACTTTTCACTGAAGCTCTGTAATGCAATTCTTTGGCATGAATCCAACTGTAAGAATTGTCAAAGACTATCGTATCTGGGGGAAAAAAGATTTATTTAATACGATGCATTTATTCAAGCAGACATTACAAATTTTAATTTTCTATTGCAACAACAGAATGAAACAAATAAGATCTTTAGGGAATTAAAAATAATTTTTTTGATGTCAAAACAATCAGAATTCATATTACAATTTTGATTTTAAGGCTTTTAAAATTTCTGTATGCTTTTAAATCGAAAGGTACTAGATATGTAATTTAATGAATAAAGGCTTAAAAAAATTACTAAAATAATCCTATATTGCCGACATTTTAAATTTGAAGAAAATTCTTTTAACCCATTCTGCTCTATTAATGCCAAATTGCATCACGGAATAATATACTTTTAATAATCAACCAATCCCATCCTTGTATTTGCACGCTCCGTCTTAGAGGCACCTTTTCCCTTTCCAGCTGTGGTTGCAATGGAAAACGGCACATACGTAGTTTTTCTGGAACTTTGATATGTTTTTTAATTCCTAACTATTCAGATTTGAAATGCCTAATTAGATATGTAACTGTGAATATCAATGTTCTTGTGGGGTTTCGTTTTCGTTAATAAATGTCTGTGTTTTTATATTTTTGAATCTTGAGAATTAGAAAATAGATGTTAGATCATAGATTATTAAAACTACTGAACCACATAATAGATTTAGAATGGCACAACTGCATTTAGATATTTTGTTGAAAATTCTGGTGCCATAGACATCAACACATGTCATATGATCAGAATAAAATGTTTTAAACAATCTATATTGAACGAATAATTTTAAAAAATTATAAATACAACAAAAACAAGTAATTTCTAAACTATTTTTTTCTTCAATTGTTTTTGCTACAAATAATATGATCTAAAGAGGATTTAAAGAATTATTATATGAGGTTACTAATTATTTTTCCTCTGTAAAATTCTAATTCAGTGTTCTTATAATTACTTTGGTTTCACCGAAGGAAATGTAAATATTCTAAATGATAATACTATATAATGTTATCGGCTTTAACCATGGCCAATAGATAATTTCTAAACTTTTAGAAATTTATTCATAATTCTAATATGAAAAATACTCAATGTGACAAAAGAAATATTGGCGCTTCGAGCATTATCATTTTCAAATCATAGTATATTTTACATAATTTGAATCAATAGATACATGTTGAATTATTGAGTCTTAATTTTTATACATTCATCCAGTTTTTATCAGATAAATTTAGTTAAATGATCTTGAAATATAAATATTTTGTGCAAACAAAAAAATCCCTCTACCTTCATTTATTCAGTAGCTTATTATTTTTTTAAAAAATCAGAGCTCTTGTAAATGCACCGACATCGTGTTATTAAAAGCTAATTTTTTGAGATGCTCGTGCTGATAATAAAAAAATTTTTGACGTTAAAAACCTCATCCCAGAAACAACATGTTCTGACATGATAAAAAAAGTGACATCTTGGGATTTTTAAGTAATTGCCTACTTTATTTAATAAGCTTCTACTGAGAACTAGGAAAGTTATATTCCGCCTCTTTTCGAGTAACAGGGAAATAAGTTTCCCTCTTAGTAATCACACGATATGAATGAGTAAATAAGAGTAAAAATTATCAATTGATGAGAGTTAAATAATCAATCAGATATTTAAAAAAGAGGAAATTAGTTCACATAGTGGATGAAAACCTGATTGCTTACTGATATAATTATACTATTTTTTTTAAAATGCAAACTATTATATTTACTGATATATTTATTATCTGTACCATCCATTAATAACAATCGCTAATATTTTTTAATTCTAAAAGTTTTTAACCTTTCAAACCTGAATATTGAAGAGTGAGTCATTTGTGATGCACAATGTTAACTGGGACTACGGATTGTGAATCACCTTGCCACACACCAACATCATCTTGTTAAATGTATTAAAATCCAATATGCTTCAATGAAAATGAAGGGGTAGAATTTAATGCATACTTACAAATGCCTATTTTTTCGCATTTGAAGATCCCCTTCTCAGTTTCAAAACAGGTGTCGACTCTTTGTTTTGGAATAAGTTCGAGCGATTGTGATTCCTCCTGCTCGCTTCCTTTGAAGTACATCGAAAAATCAATGTCCCTGGTTTTTATTTCGAACTCCCACTCGAGCTGCGAATTCTCTTCTTTCACTTCGAAGCTGATTTCTTCTTTGGACAGTGGCATTATGGTAATTTTTTCAAAATCGGAAATGGACACCAGTCGTTTTCTTTCCCTTCGCATGTAGCAGCTTTTGGGAATGGGTTCGCCCCACTTAACCTGCAAGAAATAATTAAAAATTTGATAATTACCATATTTAAAGAATGAACAATCCATAAAAATGTTATTTTATTTGATAAAGAATGTATTTAAGTTCTATCAGTTTGGCTTTATCATCATTATAACCATTTATATTCGGAAACTGGAGGGATAGATTTAAAACGGTTGTTTCTAGTAAAAGGCGATTGACAAGAATTTCAGCTCTCTGTGAATTGCTGGATAGTATTTGAAAAAATATTGAGAATGTCGAGATTTTCTTTAGATGTCCCTTTTTTAAAAGGAACAAGGCCGGCCATCTGGGAGGCGGGAGGATGCTATGCAACGGGTCTCCATCGTGATTAAGAAAATAGTGTTCTGAACAATAATAGCGTTTATACATGCAGAAAATATACAAGTTTGAGTACTTACGTATAAGACCGTCGACGCCAACGGTTTAGTAACACATTGGCTACTGCTCCAAATTTGGTGATAAAGATTTTTAAACGCTGAAGTAGAGTATGTATACATGCTTCTCTCATGTAATTGTTCCAATATATGGTTGTTTTATCAGCCATATCCATCTGCTCTTTTTCCTATTCTATGGAAGTCAATTCTTTACTCCAACTGTAAATAAATTGAAGGGCAGTGAAAAAAGAAATTCTTGAATCTTGAAACCAGGTGTCTATCCGTATCCCTATACGCTTTTCACAACCACTAACACCGCCATTGTTCGCCGTTTCAAGTGTTAACACATCTTATGTCCATTCGAACACATCTTATTTTGATTGAATAATTTCATAATTTTGGAAATATATCACTGCATCTTATTCTTTGTCAGGCAAATCCCAAATTTTAATCATTTTTAATCAATCATTAAAAAAAATCAAAACAAAACAGAAAAAGCGCTTAATGATCTTCTGCGAAACCAACAAAATGACGGACGACAGTTAAAGTTTGAACAATTTTTTAAATAATGGCGATTTTTTGCCATTATTGGCGGTTAAGCAACTCAATGGTGACGTCTTCAAATTTGGCGATAAAGATCAACGGTTTCATACGTAAGTACCCTAGTTTGTTTCCACGAAGCTGGTTGAAGGTCGACTGATAACGTTATTAGGCAATGATCGCAGTAATACCTATAAAAAAGTGGGGGGCGGTGCGTTAATTTATGAATAAAGAAATCCCCTTCAGACATGTTAAAACAGAGCAGAGCAAAATCCGGTCGCCAGCGGAGGCCAGAAGGCGAGTCTGAGGCTGGATTCAAATGGAATTATAAATCAGCTATTTACTTTCTTCTACATTTAATTTAATATTTTTTTATGTGTTCCTCTTTGAATGTTTGTTTATATTAAGTTGCAAAAACAAAAATTGATATGAAGATAAATTAAATGATTAATCCCTAGAAATGCACTTTGCATTACAGCTTCTTAATTGTAATTTTTATGAAGTAATTAATGTATTAACAGAAACAAAATCACACATTAAATAAACACGTAATAATAATGTGCTTTTTTTTTACTTTACAAAAACATAGGTCTACCTTTGGCTTCTTGCACCCGGGCCCCTTCACATTGAAGGCCGGTTCTGAATAGGAAGATAAGTAAACGGGAAGATAAGGAGGAAAATCAGTGATTGACCACTTTGTGGCTAGGAGCCAATTATCTCGAAGAGGATGCCAGTTTGGTGAATCGGTCGGTGTCATGGACAGTCTATGCTAAAGACAGCAGTCGGCCACAACAAATCCTGTTGATACGGCTACGTACAGTGGTAACGGGGTGGTCGCTTATACACTAGAAGTTTCTTCTGAATTTGAAGGGCATCGAACAGGAAATCTGATATAAGTTGTCCTATAATTTTGTCTTTGCAATTACGAAGGAAAAAATATTCTGCGTTTCGCGTAGTCAAAAATTATTTACTTCAGCTATACATATATCCTAACTAGAAACAATCAATAGCTTTCAATTTAATTTGTATAAAATGAAATAATATAAAATCGATAAAAAATGGGGGGGGATGATGAATCTGGTCTGAAGATTTTAGTTCGGGTCACATTCAAATAGATATACAAATCAGGGATTTTTTCTATACAATATATTTTCCTCTTAAATTTTGTTTTTCCTTCAAAAAATATTTTTAATACGTTAATTTCATTAAAAAAATTGCCTTTAATATTATGGTTTGTATTTTCTTATTCATATATCGTAATTCAAACTTTAATGTAATTTCTTAATTGAATATTTTAATATACCATGTTTGAATCATATTGTGAAGTATTTTGTATGAGTTGGTTGAAAATTAAGCAAATTATTAGAAAAAAAAAGTTTGAATGTTGGTATTTTTATTTATAAATCTTTTGAATTTCTCTCTCTCTCTCTCTCTCTCTCTCTCTCTCTATCTATATATATATATATATATATATATATATATATATATATATATATAT
>JAOUZG010048464.1:667566-684472 GCA_026289955.1 Argiope argentata
TATATATATATATATATATATATATATATATATATATATATATATATATATACACTTCAAACAAAACCAAGGTTGAAATAGTAAATTATAAATAAATTTTCTATGAAGCAAAATCCTTTTTTTTTTCATTAATTATAGATGGATTGATTAAATCTTTCGTGACGGACTTTCCTGTAAACTATGTGTTCTTACAGATTTTGTATACGGTCAAAATTAAAAAGCAGCTCGCCCAGTTTTACCAAAGAAATTCGAAGAAATGTGTAAATCCGAAAGTGCCCAGATCAAATAATATATCACCGAGAAAAATTTGATCGAATCAAATACACTTTGATTGGATAAGTCATTATTTGATTAGCGATTAAAATAAGTTTTACTTTTCCAAAAATTAAATTTGAATATAAAGTTTCAATTTTTTTTTTTTTAATTCAAAAATTTTACCCTCCATTTAGTTATTACTTCCCCAACTCGTTTAGGATTTGACACAGATAGGATTCCCTCTGGATATCCCTGGATGGTTTGTCGTCTCTTTCCTTCTTTTAATTTTTCTTTCTTTCTCCCCCTCCCCTTCATTCCATCTTGTGCTCATCCAACTGGTTGATTGATAACTGATAATTTAGTTTTATAAACACCGGACACACAAGATGGTGTTATGTGTTTGGTTAATAAAATGTTCCTATCAGTTTCCTCCTAAATTTTTATAAATAAAATTTTAAAATTATATAAAAAAAATTTTACCTCTTCTATGCTGAATTCTTCGGATAAACGATTTCAGAGTTACTTAAATTCTTTGATGATCAAAAAACCGTTTTATTTGTGAGGAAGTTTTAACTCGAATAAAGGAATATGTGAAAATAATCCCTTTGAAAAGGAAAAATGTTTGAAAAATCAGAATCAAAACTTGAAACGTACGAATGTTTTACATTGGGGATCTCCATTCGGGTCTGTTCTTTTCCCACCAAGGAATGCGGGCAGATCGTCTGCATCGATGAATTCTTGGAGGTACTCTTTCCATCCATCTAATGATAATAAAATGAAACAAAATATTATTTTATATAATTAAATTTCATTTATATATGAATAAATTGGGTTTCGAAATTTGCTATCAATAATATGGTGTTGCTTATGGCTAATTATCACACACGAGCACGCTGACAAAGTCATCGATTTTAAGCCGATTTTTAGCGCCTCCATTTTCAGTAGCGTCATTTAGGGCGTATGAGTGCGTCTTACTTGTATGTCACAACCCTTTTCACGGGACGGGCATTATTCACGCATTTCATTTACTCATCAACAGATCGTAATTTAAATCCGAATCGGAGAGCAATCACTTCTGATTCAGTACTCCCAATGGTATTGTCTCAATTTTTAGGACTTTGTGACTACGACAGTTTTACACGTGCGCCAGCCGCCATGTTCACGGGAAGTCCTCGGCCGGTGGACTTCGAACTCTCACTCCAAGGGATGCGAATCCAATGTCCTGCTAACTAGGATATTCCGGCCTAATAATAAAACGGTTTTATTATTAGGTTATGTGTTTACGCTCTACATGCCGGGACTTCGACCTAGAGATTTAATATTCATATTCTTTGAAGGTTAAAAATGCACATATCGGGGATATTAAAAAAATTAATTAGAATTTTAATTTACTGAAAAATAAAGCTAGATGTCTTATTGTTTTTAACCTTTTGCACTCGATTGTGCATCATTTTGACGTTTTATTCATTTATTTTTCAATTTTGATTATTGAATATAACGGAGAAATTCACTTTTAACTCTTTGCACTCCGATAGTACCTCTGACTCACCTTTCAAGATTGTGCGTCCTTTTGACGTTTTATTTATTTATTTTTAAAATTTAACGGTTAAAAAAGCCTACATAATGGTTAACAGAGGTAGATTAATATTTCAAAGAAATTCGACTTAAAAGAATTATGTATATTTATTTTTCATAGCAATAAAAAAATCTTTGTATTAGGTGAATAATTTTGCATCTAATTATTTTTCGGACTGCAAAGGGTTAAACACACACACACACGCGCGCTTGAAGAAATAAACAAGCTCTTGTAAATTGAATAACTATGCATCGAATTTCTTTTCCGGGTGCAAAGAGTTAAAATAATTTCTGAAAATATTCCTGTACAAAAATAATTTTACACCGTTCTAAAACTTAAAAACTAATTTTTTTAAATTACATTAGTATTAATTACTGTAATGCTTTGCAGTTTAGATTTAATTAAGTTTTAAGGCCATTTTAAGTATTTTCATTGTAGTGAATGAAACCCATATCGTTTTTATTACTTCACCAAATGCTTGATTGCGTGATTCCCCCCCCCCCCATTGTTTTACATCATTATGGCTTGCACCTTTATTATTAGCAGAGTAAATTCAGTATATGGCACGTTTTCCATAGATTTTTTTCTTTCTTTTTTTATTCTTACAATGCAAGTTTAACTTAAAAATTAAGCATCGGTAATTTTTTTTAAATGCATGCCTTCAATTTTAAAGGTCACTGCTCTTTCCTGAAATATAATTGGATGTTTAAAAATATTCATCGGAAATTAGTAAAATGCATAGAAAAATATGCAGAAAGTCGTAAGACAATTAAATTAGTATGTTTTTCAGAATTTGAAGCTTAATTTTCCGAGGAAAACATTAAGAATAGATTATATAAAATGTTTATTTGAAAATTTTAGCAATCACTGATCCTGGCGAACCAACTGCTCGATAAAAGATGATGCTCGAAATGCCACATGGTCGACAAACTCATCACTTAAAATGTTAAAACAGTTAATGAAAAATGAAATAATGTGCCCTTGATTACAATAAAAAATTCGAAATAGTCTGCGTAATTATTTTACCTCTGCCATAGATTCGAATTTTTTGTAAAATGGTGGCTGGGAGAACTTGCTTGAATACAGCAAATGCCCAAAGGAAATAAAATGGCGCTGGAAATAAAAGAGAGTAATTTTCAGAATAGCTGTAGGTATAAGTTCTTGGATAATTCATTAACTTATGTAAAACCAAAAAGATAACACAATATTGCTATTGAAATGATAACACGTGTATGAATATGTATGGAATTTATTTATTTGATGACAGACATTCTCTAATTAATTAAATACTGGGCTAGCAGCTTATGATCCTCCAGATCAGCGTAACTTTCTCGGGTGCTCAGGGGTCCATACAATCAGAAGCTACTGCACCTCTCTTTCCGTGGTAAAAAGCGGACAGATCATCATCATCATCATCAGCGTAACTTTATAATAAGAATAAAATTTTGCACTTTGTACTAAAAATATATAAAATCATTTTTATTCAGAATCTACTTCAATAGTTTTGCCATGATAAAATTATATCAGATCAGATTCCTGCAAAATGAAATTAATAACTATTAATAGTACTAATAAAACATATTGTTTTAAATTTATTTTGATAATTTTTAAGGAATTTATAAAGTTATATCAGCACATTCCTGCCATCGAAAACAATGCAGCAATCTTAAAGGAAATTCTAGAATGGGTATTGCTATTATTACAACGTATTCCCTAAAGAGCTCCTGCATTTTAAAATTATAACAAAAGAAACCAACATATATGTGTTTATTTTGTCAAAAATTTGATGTAGAAAAAATTGCTATAATATTGTCGCCAGATGAAGCTATACGTTGTAATAACAGTACAAAATGAAGTTCTGCAGATACGTATTAAACCAACCGATCTTTATCGCCAAATTTGAAGAGGTCGTCAATGAGTTACTAAACCACCAATAATGCCAAAAACCCCCGCCAATCTTTTAAAAAGTGTTCAAACCCTAACTGTCGTCCGCCATTTTGTTGGTTTTTACGTCGGCGATAAACGTCGACGGTTTATCGCCAAATTTGAATCCGTCGCCAATGAGTTACTTAACCGTTGGCATCGATGTTCTAATACTTATATACCGTTCTGAATCGCCTTCCGTAGAGTGCCAATGGAAATAGGTACATATGCCTTACAAATCAGCAAATTTCTCTAATGTTACAGGTCTGTTCTGGAAAAAAAAATGGCGACGGAGTAAGATCAATTCAGTATGGACGTCAATCCATGCTTCTTTTGAAAAATGTGAAGTAGCTTACTGCGTAGTGATAGCCTATCTGTCTAGGCTGTGTGTGAAGTAACTGGTGCGCAGCCTATCATCCGGGTATTGGCACGTGATGATTCTAAAAGCAATTCTCTCCTTTTTTCTTCAGAATGCTCTCTCATTCGCCTCGGTGAAGCTTGTAGTTGAAATCAATTGTAATTAAACAAAGCTTAAGAAATTAAACTTAAGCTTCAAAGAAAACAAAATTGTTTTTTTTTTCCTAACAAAATCGCAGTAATTGGAATCATCACCAACTACATGTAACTCTAATTTTGACAACCGTAATTACTTTATTCTCAAAGTATTTCTGAAGAAAATAAAAGCTGTTCAAGTATGTTATGATCAGTTCTTATCTTGTATTGGTTACTGATTTCTTTTTTATCTAGTTTCTAATACGCCAATCTTTCATATTCCTAAAGCGGAGCTCTCTGAGGACTGGTCTTTCCATTCTCAAAAGTAATTTTTTCGGGAATCCATTTGTGATCACAATATATGCTGTATTAGTTAAGTATTTGTAATTAAATTCGGAAGTTTTGAATTCGATCTTTATGATAACCAAAATAAATTGGTTTCATTTTTTTAATCGATTTCTGTTCCTGAATTATTTTAAAATAAAGGAACAATTTGTTGGATTCCCTGTATGTGCATTAATATTATGGTACCAGGTACCACATCACTTCCCGCCATCGAGCACCTGGTGGACGAAAAGGGGGTTGCTATCAGTGAACGCCGAGACTTTGCGAGTTGAAGACGAATTATTACAACGTGTTGCTTAAAAGACGAATTCTTATGTTAGCTCTCAATTTGATGACCGTAGTTTCATCCTGTAAATTTGTCATCTTCAATTTGTTCATCATAATTTGTATATCCTCTTTAACGTAACTATATTTTATTCATTAAATTCTCAAATATCAACTACATCGAATTTGTCATTGCTTGGTATTCAACCTCATAATATTTTGATGATTTGTTATATACAATATAATTTCTATAATTTCACATGTTTTGGTATATGAATGGTTAAGTCTCTTAAATTTAATTGTCATACATGGGGTGGAAGAAAATTAAACAAAAACCACTAAAATAGCTAATGGTTGTAGATTAATTTTTGATTGATTTTTTTATTATATATAAACTATCTCTACTTACCATTAATGATAATTGCACATTTTAGTCGTTCAGGAAAATTATCTACGTAGCTTTTCAAAAAATATAAGCAGTATTGTAAAGCTGAAAAAATTGTATAATTTTTTAAAATAAATATTCAAATAAAATTATATAAAGAAGTTATGTTACACATTTATTTAAAAATATAAAATTAAGAACCCAGAAGAAAAACTTTGCATTTAGTAAATATTAAAGTCAAAATAGATAAGAAAATCTTATTCTGCATCAATTAAATCTGTTGATCTCTCTTAAGATCGTTTAAAATATTTTGTGCTCAAAAAAAAAAAAAAAATCTGAAGACTTAGATCTACTCACAACTTGAGATATTCAAACATTTAAAGTGGTAAAAATTATACTTTTAATTCAGCTTACATGTCTTGCAAACAATAAACGGAGTTTTTTTTTAAATTTTAATTTACAATTTTTTAAAATGGAAATTGAATGAATACCATGTCGATGACCCCCGACTTTGGTGCCCATTCGGCGGCAAAAATGAAAGTTCTAGAAAATATAATAGTTAAGGCAGGCGAAATCTTTAAAAGCTGAATATCGAAGATCCTTCAAGAAAATTAAATAACCATTCGGGGGAATCTGTATAAAGGCGAGACATTAAAGCGAATTCTTTTCTTTTCTTTTTCGATTTTTGTTTATTAACGTTTTTGAGACGGACCTCTCAATTTTGAACATGGTCAGACGATACCTGAGCTTGCAGCTACACTCCAGGCATCTCACCAGTGCAAGGACGTTTGACCCTGATGGTTTTAGCGTGTAACAGACCCTCTTACACGGGGGCTCTACCGGGACCTCCGAGAACGAAGATAGCGATAAGAGATAAAACTCCTCTCGGCGGCCCGGCTCTACGGTGGAATCGGGTCATGAATCTGAAACCCTCCGGTTCCTAGGTCGTGATCTTAGTTCCAGGTCAATTCTTTTTTGGAGCATTAATCTTAGAGGGAATGATCTAACTGCATTCTGATCACTTTTGTGCCTATTATTGCTGTGCTATTTTACAATTATTTGTCATTTGCAGGTGTTGATTTCTGCATGTCCAGGTCTTTATGACGTCTCTGCTATATTTTCCTACCTGTGTTTTGCGTTTTATGTAGAACAAAATGTCTCTTTTTATTATACTTTGGGTGTGTAGCGGATAGCGCGAGGCCCGAACTCCCAATCTTATGGTTAGTAGCCGAGTAACAAATCCGTTGGGCCAAAAGTGCGCTTCGGTCCGAGGGATGTTATCTGGCTTATATGTGTAGCAATCACCACAATACAATGTGCAGAACTTTGTACACTCATGCAAAGATTTTTGTTATGATATTGGCTTAGTATGAAACTTGCCTCACTAAACACACACGAAATAATAATTGGCTGTTTTACTTCAATCATAAACTTTGAATTCTGTAGAATGCTAAAAAATTTTTTTCTCAATTTAGATCAACCTACTGAAGTGATAGATTTGTATGATGATTCAAAAATGGCAAGAGAGTCACTTGAATCTTTTTACTGAAAAAAAAAAACAATAAAAAAAACGCATGTGATGGAATACGAGCATTTTACATTTACTTAATGCTTTTGAAAATGTTTGATAAAATAATTGGAATTAAAAATTTACAAGTTTTAGAATAAAGAGCCATGTTTTAAAGACAGGTTTTAAGGTCCATTGCATCAGAAATAATGAATTTGGATTTTTTATGTTTACGTAAATTTTTGTCAAAGAGCAAAAATCCCTTCCTTTCTTCGTTTTCTACTTAGATCCCCAAATTTATAATAAAGATTGATCCCCAAATTTTTGATAATTATTTTCTCGTGTTAAGTGCACTAACAAACAAGTAGATTGTAAAAACCAATTTTAGTATTATAATTTGGTTTTCAGTCTTTAATGCGTTTCATAATTCATTATTATAATAATTTTGAAAGCCTGTGAAATGAACAAAGAAATTCTTTTTTAAATGAATTATTAAAGTTTTCAGAAATTCTTTTCTAGATATTCACTTTCATATGGTATTAAAATTAAATGAAAATTATGGGATTAGCTGTTAAGTTATTTTTTACAACATTTTGCACAGTTATCGGAAACATACAATATGCAAATTATTTCAATTTGCAGTTAAACAATTTGCACGAACATAAAAGATGTCTGTTAGATAAAAACTAATAATGACTTACTTTTGACGTTAGTCACTGTACTGTAATCCAAATTTTCCATATTAAATACAGGCAGATACAGTTCTTTTTTCGGCTGAAAAGTTTCAAAATGCATAAATATGTTGACCCGTTTTTTAAAAATAAGAAATATTTTTATTACTCATAACATAAATGAAGGATTAAAATATACATCTACACAATTTTTACTTCTGGTTTTAAGTTTTTAAATAATAGTTTATAAGAACAAGAAATGTTGAAAAACTAGTAAACTGTGCTAGATATCATGTATATGTCCCCCTTAGTTTATCGTACATTTTATAACCTCAAATCATTATGTTTTACGACTGTATATTGTAAATCTGAGTAAAGGAATGATTGACAAATATAGTCTTTACGACACACAGGTTTTGAAAATTATGATCAAAATCTTTAATATTGATGATTTTATCTTCGTAGATAGAAATCTCAGGGTATGAGATCAGATGGCTCTGAAAGTCAAACGTCTATTCTCCAAAACCTTGTTGAATATTTGATGTGCATTGGATGCAGAGTATTATAGGTTTCTAATAGCACGGAATGCCTTTCAGTATTGATGCGGCATCTTTAATATCAAACCGCAACATGGAATTGACGTACCATATATTGTATTGGTAAGGATACATTATCCAGTTTAAAAATTGTGTCCTGGATAAAATGATGTTCGAGGTCATAAATACTGTCAGCATATCTTGGTGCTGTTTACCATTGATAGCAGAGACTTCAAATGTCGCAGGTTTTTGTTTTTAAAAATAATAGCTATAATTGTAACAGAAAAGCCATACCTTCCTATTACTATTGTAGCAATGCAAGGACATTAAAAAACTGTACAAAGCTTTTCTATTGTGTTATTAACTAAATTTTGCTTGCTCACAAGTTGAAAATTGGCCTCATAAAGCCATTGAATACACTGTAGACAAGTAGCATCTGTGGTTATTCTTGAATGAATTGGGTGTAGAATTTTCTGCTCATGAAATCCTCATGACGAAATCTTCGCAAATATTTCGACAATATTTGTCTTTCAATGCTATCATGGCTCATTCACTAACTAAATCTTACATCAATGACTGTTTTCCTCTATTATCAACCTCATCATTTGCATAGGTTTTGCAGAGTTCTCAATTCTGGAGTATATTTCAATTCATTATTTAGAATTAGCAATAGCACCGTTTGGTAACTTTTTGCCCTTGATATTTCTTTGTAAATTTCGAGTATACCATTAAAAAAGAAAACCTTTCATTCGAATCTCGTATCATTATGACCTATAATACACCTAATTGAATTTTATAAACTATCGTGGTTTAACTTCGACAATTTTGTACTAACAAAGTTATTATTATATTATTAATTCAAATTTAATTGCACACATTTTATGCCATTCTGTGTTTATTGATCTAATTGTTGTTGTTGCTGTTACTTATGGCACTTGCAACGGACATATCTATTGATTAAATCATTGACATATCTACTATTAAAATGTACTGATACATCAGTAGATTTTAAGCTACTGATATGCGTCTCTTGTTTCAAGTAGAGCCAACGAGGGCTAAGAGTACGACTTTAGCTACACGCTCATCACATTCGCTTGTACATCCCCTTTTTACAGGGGAGCACAATCACACATCTCAAAGATAGCAGACAGAAGAACAACCATTCTCGAACCGGGACTCTCAGAACACGAAGAAGACGCGCTACCTCTGTGTTAGAAAGCCGGCTCTAACTATTGTATACTAATCGATGGAAAATTTCACCTTATGTTGAGGCTTCAAGATCCAAATGATTGGTTTCTGCAGGTAATTTTTGCATCATTACATCCCTTCGGGAAGTCGCCTCGAAATGAGGAGGAGAAACTTTCGGCATGGTGGTTGGTTCTCTTCACTTTGGAGGGTACATAGGAGAGGGAGCCTGGCTCCTTCCAACGTTGACGGAATGTACTTCCTGAGGGAAGCGTTGTACCGTAGCCGGTGATGGCCTTTAGGACTCAAACACAATTTCCACCATTGTTGCTGTTTCGGAGGTCCTGTCATTTAGTATTATTTATATGTGTGCCGAAGAGTCATTAATATGACTTTCCATCATTTCAAAAAAAAAAAAATTGCAGCTATTTTTGATGCACGAGAAGGATTCTAAAATGCACGGAAAGAAAGTTTAAGGCTATGATACGCATGTAAAAGCAATTGATTTTAGTTCAAAGCTGAAAATGCCAACGACTGTATGTATCAAGGGTTTAATGAAATTCAAATTCACAATAACACAGTTTCATAAGTAACCTCATTTTATATCACTTGCAGTCTGTTAGATGCAATTCATTTCTGTATTCGACGATTTTGTTTCCCTAAGGGAAGACAAACAAAAAGATGTACACATTTCCGGAATTTACTTTATCATTAAATATAAGCATCTCCTCCAAAACCTCTTTCATTTCTTTTTTCTCTCCTATTTTTTCTAATTAAACTCATCCTAATGTATGCGCAAATGTGCGAAGAAATGTAGAATTCGTTGGCAAACAGTATAATATCAAATAGAAAGAAATTTTAATACCAAACTTCTGGGTTTTAAAGCAGGTATTTCAAAGACTGCACCCCGAAGCTAAACAATAATGTGTTGTTATACTTCCGTAAATTTGTGATTTTATGTGCAAATCTGTGATTCGCAATTTAGCGGGTACATCCCTTAATTCACTGTCAGAAAATCGAACCTGTAAAGGTCTCTTTTCTTGCGGAACCATGTTCTATTGTAAAAATAAATTATTTGTTACATTCTCGCTGACTAACTGACTTATCTTATGATTTTAGAAGTAATCTTTGGATATTGTGATAACTGTTGTAAAGCTGGAATCCAGAATCCAGTAATACTCTAAACGGTATTAATAATAATGGTGAAAAGTTCTAGATATTCAAGAATTGTTTAATATGCAACAAAACTTTTATATTAAATATGAATTGGATGGAAAAACTCTATTAAATTTTTCTTGAATTTCTGATTGTACAATGGTTTAATAATTCATACTTATTAAATAATGAGTAACCCATCATTCAATAATCATCGGATTGTGGTTTTGTAATTACCGTCTATAAGGTAACTAGGCATTTCTCACAACTTATTAGGAATACTTTTTTTTGAGTATTGTGATTTTTATATATTCATCAGAAAAATGAACAATACCTTTTCATTCCTTTTGAATATTTGTACTGTGTCTTTTTCGATTCGATAAGCAAAATATTTCAGCAGGTCTTCTTTCTTTGCTAAGTTCCATAAACCTGGTAGAAGTATATTAAAAAATCATATGAAATTAGAGGATGAAATGGTGGATGTGGTAGAAAAAGATTCCTTTTCATACGTATTGTCATAGTAAGATCCTGCTACTACTTTATGTGTACGTGAGCGAAATTATTATTCACTTTGTTTCAGTTTTCATATAAACGAAATTAAAAAAAAATCATGAAACTCATACCTTTCCCATCTGTTCGACCAGCGTCGGCGTAATGAACCCCACATCCTTCTTTATCAAAACACATCAAAGTGACGGGGACATACTTTTCAAGATTCTAGAATGAAATGAAATATTTCTTGAAATTTTGTCTTTTATGTAGATTGTCGCATGTAAAAATGTGTGAATAGTATAGTGAAACCTCTCTGACCGATCTCTGTTGTTGTTACTTAGGGCACTTGCCATGGACAAGCCCCCTGCTAATACAGCAGCAGATTTAAGCTGAAAGGGGCCTTTCTTGTTTTTGAAGTAGCGCCAACTAGGGCCAAGAGTACGACTTAGCTACACACCACATTTGCCTGCACAGTCTCTTTTTTACAGGGGGAGCACAGTAAAAAATCTCACAGATTGCATACAGAACAACCATGCCCGAATCGTGACTCAAACCTGGGACTCCCAGAACTGACCGATCTGTACTTTTATAGATCAAAGAGCGCAGAAAAAAAAAATGTCGCTCCGATGTAGTCACAGTATTTGCCAAAAGCAAAGAAATTGGTTTCTGTTAATCTTCACAAACTGAACTGAAGCCGACGTCGGCCGCTTCTCTACACAGTGATCGAAATGGGATGTAAACGAAGTTTGTTCGGCCACCCAATGCTGGTAGAGAAATTTTAAATTTCCAGAACCCCTGCAAGTTCTTTTGCTTTATATTGAATCATAGGTCCACCGACCGTTCCTGTCGATACTGCTACGTTCAGTGTTGGCGGGGTAGTAGTCTGTACACAACAAGAAGAAGGTCCACCGACCGGTATTTTCTTTGCATGCACAGTTTTAAACCATTCCAAATATGTCAGTATACTTTTCGTGTATCATTCATTTGACACCACGAAATTTGAAATCTTTGTATTCGGCTAATTTTCTCCCAAATTAGCCATTCTCCTGTTGATGCAGAACATGAATGCACTGTTATTGGATTAGAAGAATGAGCTTCAACATCGTTGAAAATTACACCAATGACCAACTAATGAAAGAAAATTGAATGACATTTTTGTTCTAAAATTTTCAGAATCCACTAATAACCAAAAATAAACAAGAGGGACAAACGATCTTTCTTTACTTAACCATATGCCTTTCAGCTTTTAGTTAAAAATGATAGGTGATTATATTTTCCTGAAAGAGATGGCCGAATCCGTGTGGTGGCTGCCGGAAGGAAATTAGATGGCCACTGATGGGGATTATTTTAAACTAGGCCTATGTGCCGAAAAATCTACTAAAAACCTGCCATTCAGGAAGGTAACCACTATGCAGAGGTAACCGCTCGAAGAGATTTCATTGTGTACTGGTGACCAAATGTCAATTATTATTAAATAAATTTCATGAAGCTTCCTTACCGGTGGTGGCTTGTAATCCTCAAGTAACTGGTCCATTTGCATTTCTTTTCTGAAGACAAGGTTCTAGAGAGAAACTCAACAATTCAATCATTTCCATTAAATAAAAGAATAAAGATATGAATTAACATTCATTTGGTTTTTATTTTTCTCTTGCGTTATGCAGTGTGTGTAAAAGATATGACTATTCTATAAGAATGCGATAAAGTGTTTAAGTTATCATTATTTATAGAATTTTCTATGTAATTTTAACGATCACGTAAGTCCGACATATGCATAATTTTGATGAAAAGGATGTTGGTTGTAAGAAAAAAATGTGCATAACTTGCTCTAATCTCCACGAAAAAGAAAAATACTCAAAAGATATAAAACCTAATTTATTAAGACAGGGATTTTTAAATCTATTTTTGATAGAATATTTCCACCAATGAGCAATACTGCATGATATATTTTTCCAATTTTTAAAATTTTATTAGAAAATGGAAAATTATTTTTTTTATGTTTATTGTTATTCATAGTTCTTTAAAATTATTATCTACCGATTTTTCAATTATTTTCCTTAAAACAAAAGATATTTTTTCAGTATTTATTTTAGATGGTTCTTGATTTTGGCACTTCAAACATAATTTAGCAAAGATTTGATGAGATTTATACTTTAAATTATTTCGGAAATAATTAGGTTAGCAATGTAGCATATGTTTTAATTTCTTAAACTTTCAAAATTTACTTGAAAGGTAAAATTTAAGTAAAAATGAGAACTCGAGTAAAATAATTATTGAAAGATGAGATATACCTAAAAGAGGGAACCTCATACGACCAAATAAACTTTTGTATCTAAAACATTAAACTCTGCATGTGTTTTACTGATTTTGAACATTGGCTCAAACTCTGTCACATGCATACAGATTATTTGCGTATTATCTTGAATTATTCGGCGTATTATTATCTGTAAAAATCAAATTCCTGCAATTTTTCGCCAAATTTTATAGTCAATGTAACAAATATCAACTTTTACAATTCCAATTTTAGTTGGTTTTTTTGTTAAATATCTTTCATGGAAAGTTAAAACTATATCTATGAATAAGTTGCAAGGTTTGTCTATGATCTTCGCATATAATAATCTCGAGTAGACGGACAATACACTATGATATTCAAAGTTACAGTTTTGCATTTTAAAATTATAAAGGACAAATATAACGTCTTACACGGAATAGAGAGTAAAACGATAATGTTACGGAACAAAATCCTTCAGAAACAGAAGGGAATAATCTCCTCTCGAATTTTGCATGCAATAAAGGAATCTAGCAAATTTTGTGCTTTAGTGGAGAAAATTATATGTATATTACCTTTCTTTCATCTGATTGGATACAAATCAACAATATCAATGACAAGACAATAGACCAAATTTCATAAGTCTAATCCGTTTCGTTTTTGATTAGCCGTGTTTACATATAGGTTGATATTTTAAGTGTTAAATAAAGACCGATAGACGGTCAACTCTTTGATGTATTTATTCTTTTTCACACTGATCTACTATTCTAAAAATAAAACTTCTTATTCTATTTCAACTATTACTACACCCAACTATCTTCGCATTTGAAAATCATAATCACATAAACATGAACTGATAAATAGATAAACTTCTTGACGGCCGATTTTTATCAAAAATGTGATTGAAATTTGAACTTTTTAGAAGAAAAATTAAATTCCAAATTTCATGGCTGTCGCTAGATTTTTTTTGAGTAATCGTTATCATTCAAAAACATAATTTCTCAAACAATTTTTTTTCCGGATTCAAGGAGTTTTGAAAAACAAAGATTCGTCAAAATCTCAAGGTAGATCTTTTGAAGATTAAAGTATTTTTTTTCTTTGTGTACTTATGCAGATACGTACAAAGATCAGTGTACGATTCTGTAACTTGATGGTAAAAAAAGTGATTCAATCTCAAATCGCGATTTCCCTAAACATATTGTGCTGATAGTCTAACATATTTTTTCTAAAAAATTTAAGGATTACAAATCAAAAATAGCAATTCGTTTTGTTATTCGAATATAATTTTTGGCAATTTTAATAATTGTTTTGGTTCTTGCATATTTCATGCGTTCTTATTACCTTTCGAGTGACTAAAAATATTTTTCCTTTTAATATATTTCCTTTTAATATTTTTCCTTTTTAATAAATATTTTTCCTTTTTTTATTTTCCTTTTATGATCCTTTTAATCTGCTTTTTATGCAAATTTAATTGCATCAAACTTCTTGATCTCTAGAAAACTTACTTCTTACTTCTTGATCTCTAGAAAAAAAAAACACCTATACTTTCATTTCTTCCTCTGTTATCAAGAAAGAGATGAGAAAGTATTAATAGTTTAGAGAAAATGAAAAGGCAGCTGACAAAAGTATCGTTTAATTTTTTAAACCGAATAATGTTGTAGTGCAACGAAGAAACAAAAATAAACTCATGCGCAACTTAAATTATTTTATTTTTGAACTTAGAACTTGTGGAACAATTAAACTCTGTTTTGCTGATTTATTTTTATTCGAGAGATTTAATAGACGCATTAGCGTTATTTCTGTCTTTAATCTTTGATCGTTATCTTTAATGCCATGTAGATATTAAAGGTTTATGTCGTCTTACTTTTGATTTAATTTTTTTAATACGAACACGTCTAATGTATGTCGGCACGACTTTCATTTTAGTCATTGCGACCTTTCTTCATAGAACAAGAATAGATAAAAGGCTTAAAACAAAATAATCTAAGACACTCTACTATACTATTACTATAAAAGCATTGGCTAGGGCTTTCATTTTATAAATACAGTGTGTTGATTAAATAATAACTTACTAAACTGCTCTTGTATTTCAAATAAAATGTTACCTTTTTTATCATGGCTTCTGCATCTGACAGATTGAAATTTCGAGCTGTAAAGACAGAAAAAATTCCCTTCAGGAATATATGTACATCAAAAATATTTCATATATAATTTCTTATATAATTTTTAATAATAAAATATTTAAATAAGTTTCTATTTCTAATTAAATTTTTATAATGTATTTTTTTGCTGAGACAATTCGTCAAAAGTCTCAAAATTATCCAAAGAAAATTCTACTTTAAAATTGAGAAATGCACAAAATTGACTGTGGATAAAATTTCAGAATTTTCCATAAAATTTTTTAAAAAATGGCACTACGTAGAAAAAATAGATATTTGTCACCATTTTCTTTATTAATATTAATATATAACACAAATGATTTAGAAGCGCTGCATAAAAATGTGACTAAAACATGTTACTATTCATTTTAAAAAATGCTCTTAAAATAGGCATATTAATAGCTTATATTAGGAGTTAATTGTTTTTTAATTAACATATTTCTTAAAATGCGAGAAACAAAACATTCTTTAATAACTAAAATAAAATCGAAAGCAATTGCTAATTAGAGATCAATTCCTCGAAGTTGAAAACAATTAAAGAATTTTTAATCGTATATTAATTCAAAAGCTATAAAAAATTACTTTGTCTCGATGATAATTTTACTAAAAATAATTTTAAATTTAAAAAGAAATGAAAAGTCTCTATACATTTTAATTTTTATTTAGGTATGATTTATGATACAGGCTATAGTTTTTTATTAACATGTTTTTTTTAAAGAAATTTAATTAAAAAAAATATGAACTAAAAGAATTCAGACTAAACAAACGCTTTTTTTTTCATTTCATCTGAAAAGTGTTTAAAATATTACCTTTGGCAAAACGATAAAACACTAATTCATCCTCCAGCATCTTTTGAGAAACGATATTTACTGTCCTTTTTCTGAGCTAAAAATAACCAAATTCTTTCATTTATTTATTGTCATTTTTTCAAAATTGGGAGAAAAATGTTATTATAAATGTCAAAGTGAACTTAACTCAGAGATATAGTAAGAACTATAAAATTTTTGGAATGATTTTACAACTTTAAATGAAAAAAAAAAAAAGATTAAAATGAAATCTTCGATGCATATTTCAATGTATCATCTCAGAACATCATTTCTTAAACTGCCAAGCACCACGTGTTCGTGCAAGTTAAATTATATTTTTATTCATTTGAATTGATTCATCGATTGAGTCACTTTGGTATTGCAAACGATCCAGAAAACTTTTGTCTTGCATTGATTGTTTAAAAAAAATATCGCATTTCCTATTTATTTCCTTTCATATAATCATGTGCTCTAAATTACGTTTTACTAGGTTTTATTTGCTTTAGTATTTAACTTATTTTTTAATCAAAGCTTTTGTAAAGGCAATGGCAAAACGTTATTAAAAAGCTGGGGTTTTTTTTTTTTTTTTTGAGATGCAGATAATAAAATTTCAATTTTTCGCCTACGGATCTTTGTTGACGCCACAAACCTCATTCCGAAAACAACATCATGTTCTGACATGATAAAAATAAAAATAAAATAAAATAAAATCTTTAATTGTAAATTTCAATTTATCATGTGAGAACATTATTATTTTTAAGTCATTATTTAACTAATTTAAACCTGTTTGAAACAATCACGAGACTTTTCTATCGGTCTCTAATCACCAATACCTCCCCCCTCTCTGTATATATATATATATATATATATATATATATATATATATATA
>JAOUZG010048464.1:684482-743090 GCA_026289955.1 Argiope argentata
TATATATATATATATATATATATATATATATATATATATATAATTTTTTAATCTTTCAGTTTCAATTTTTCGACCGGGCGAAAAAAGTGTTGGAGTTCGACCCACTTTGAGATGAAATAATACCTATGATGTCTTAGTTCTACGTCAGCCTTTCAAAACACATCTGCTGTCAAAGAAGCATATGTGATAAAGCAATACTGTTAAAAGCAGGTTACTCTTTTAAAAATGTATCTACTATCAAAGGAACCTACGTAATAATAAAGCAATGCTGGTAAAAGCAGGTCAACCTTTTAAGGATTTTTATATATATACATATAACACCTATAATATTTTATATCATATTCATCAATTTGCTTCAAAATGTCCTTTGGTTTACTATTTAATCTTGGAATTCTAAAAGTAATTCTTGTATTAACGGGATTCTCGTAAAATATTAAAATAAAATCAATGCTTATAGCAATATTCATTCTTTATATAATTATCAGAATTTAAATTAAATATTATGTAAAGTATAAGTAAATATTATGAAAAAAGTAACTATTATGTATGATATAAAGTAAATATTATGAAAAAATAAATATAATAATAAATATTAATTAATTAAAAATAATAAATTATAAATAATAAATATTATGAAAGAAATATAAAGGATGAAGATTATTTAAATTTTGAAAAACACAGTAGAAGAAATTACGATTTTTCTTATACTTAGTAGCATTCCTTAAACTTGGAAATATTTTATGAAGGTACACAAAAAAATAAATCTTTGCAACCTTCGAACATGTACATTTATTTCAATATTCAGTAATATACATAATCTGAAGATATTTCAATATTCAATTACTAAAGAATATAATGATATTTTACCTCGTCTATAACGGATTTTTGTTCGGGTGTAATTCCATCAATTACAGTCATTGTGCCGATCTTGGAATTTTCTGAAACAAATTGAGAAGATTGACTAAATTAAGAAAAAAATTAGAAGGACTAAAATATAATATAAATTAAGTATTTCAATATTTTAAAATTAGCAACACAAGTTCAAGTAAACTTAAAGCCTTTTTAATAAATAAAAAAAATCTCAAATTTTTATTGTTAATTTCAATGGGTTATTTATAACTTCCTTGATTTGTAACAGATAATTAGAGATAATTAGAGTGAAAATATTAAAAAATTATTAAAATTGTTAGAATTATTTTCTGTTTTAAAATATATATTTGCTCTGTGGCATTTCAGTATAAACAGGCTACAATCCTTACAACATTAGTCTTTCAAAAAAGAAAAAAAAAAAACTTGCACTGATCTATATCAATTTATTATGTATGAAAAATAATTCGGTTTACTGATTTTGAGTTCAAATTTTAATCAAAAATGCTTAAGTAAAATTAATTTTTTGATTAAAAATTCATAAATTTCTTACTTTTCTTTTTTAAATAAAACCTTATAGCGGCTAATTAATTTTTTGGATTATTTCAAATGTATTTCAAAATAAAGTTGGTAATGATATTGGTAATATAAGTTACTTTCTGAATAGTATTTAATGCCAGCAATTAAATTATTTAATTAATGATTTGGTCCTCAGAATCATTAACATACATACAGTTTTTGTAATAGCAACTATAAATTTCAGCAAATATGAATTTTATTACTTACTTTATGCAAATTTACTTTACACAATTTTTTTAATTATAGCGATAAGAGCAAAAGTAATTTTACAGTAAAGAGTTCCTATTAATCCAATTAGTAGAATATAGTAATAGCAGAAACTGAAAAGGCGTAAACGATCACCCAAAGGCTAAATGGAATGGAAACAACAGAGAAATAGCTTTGCCACCTATCATCTTGTCAAAGCAACAAGCGGTATTACAGAACTTATATATGAAATACCGGAGAAAAAAACCTTTCTAAGTATTTGTGTAAATAATGACAAAATTCTAATACAAACATTATTATCGAATTTTATCTTTCAAACATCGATGATTTTTTTGGTATTGTTTGAGAACGATAACATAATCCGGAAGTGTTTTAAGAAATAAATATTTATCCTCACGGCATTCAGATTCTTTATCATTTGCATTAGTAATTATTTACTAACATAAAACTTTTTCGAAAATTATTTTTGGAATCCAGATTTACTGTTAGCTGATTACAGAATAACTTTTTGAAATTTAATTCATTGTGAAAACAAACAATAATAAACGAAAATTTATAATTTACTCAGTTGTTTTTTTTTAAATGTATTAAAAATTTTCCTCATACACATCATTTTATATAATTTGATGACATGTTTCATGATTGTAATAACGGAATTACAATCAATTTTTATTTACTTACTGGCGAAATAAATTTTCGAAATTTCGTACCCTTGTGAATTTACGAGATAATAATAAATAATTTTTTAAATTTCAGAATTTCAAAATCAGTTAAATAATAATTAATTGTTATTTAAACTATAATGAATTTTTTTCTCATCTTGTTGCCATTTTGCAATGCTTAAATTAAAAATTCTTTAACAGCCATTTTATTGGACTATATATTAAAGCCCAAAAAGTAAAATATTATTAAAATAAACTTTTGTACTATATTGGGCTAGTAAAATTATTTAAAAGCAGTTTTTTTAAAAAAATTATTACTAGAATCAATTAATCACAATTATAATATTTGTTCTGAATAATTTTGTAACATGCTATTAAAAAAACCCCCTTTTTCATGATTTTAAAATTTAAAATATCAGAGACTTTTCACTGATACGAGCTTCATTCCTTTACATTTCCAGTGATTTTTTTTAAATGAATTTCTAAACATATTTTATCGCTATATTTTTCAATTTTTATTTATTAAATTAATACTCACGTGCTTCAAATCGACTACGAATATATTTTTTATGTGTACGTTAGAACTGCTAAATATAGATGCTATTCACACATTTTTAGAACAATTTCGATAAAGAATTTTTTTAAAAGAAAATATTTTGGAATAATCCTTTCTGGCAACAACTTATTATTTGAAAAGAGAAAATCGTCTGCTTCTTCCAAATTTGATTTTTTTTTCCTTCAAAATATGACATGTAAACAAGCTATGAATTAAAATACATGTTTTTGCGTTTTCTGAAGAGAAATATTCCTATCTCATATGTTTGAAACATGTTGAAATAAGAAGCATTAAAATTTATAAATGTAAAATTAGTATTATCATTAACTGGAAAAATGAAAAAAAATCATAATGCATTTTTTCAACTCAGAAAGATGACTTGGCAAAGTTATGTTTTTTTTAAATAATTTCTAAATTGAAATCGCAGGAAACAAGAAAAAAATCAGCTAAAAAAGAAACCTATTTTAGAGTCTAAATAAATGTAGAAAAAATAGGTAAATTAGAAAATCAATATTTACTACTTAAAATATCCTCCCGTCTAAAGAAAATATAATGTTAACCAACTTTTGCCAAGGCATATGACTCAATGCAGAGCAGTTTGTAAAACACAATAGGAAAACTATTTAACAAGAGATAAGTAGAAATAGCATTGTGTCCCTTTTTGAAGTATATGTTTACCTAAATGTATATTACAAGAATAGATTTATTTATTAATGAGAAAAAAAATGCCTGGTTGCGCCCATGTAAAGAAAGCTTCAGTAAGGAGTTTATGATTGTCACAGATTTTTTTTTCTCATAATAGGATATAAAAAAAAGAATAACAATATATATAAGTATTAAAATGAAATCTGGTATGCATATTTCAACGTATCATGTCAGAACATCATTTCTTGAACGGCCAAGCACAACATGCTCATGTAAGTTAAATTATATTTTCATTCATTTTAACTGTTTCATTGAATGAGTCATTTGAGTATTCAAACGATCCAAAAAAACTTTGTCTCGCATTGATTGTTTAAAAAAATATCACATTTCCTATTTATTTCATTTCGTATGATCACATATTCAAAATGACATTTTTATAGGTTTTATTTGCTGTAGTCATTAACTTTTTTTAAAAATAAGAGCTTTTGTAAATGCAATAGCAATACATTATTAAAAGTTGGTTTTTTTCAGATGGTCGTGCAAATAATAAAATTTTTATTTTTCGCCTACGGATTTTTGTTGACTCCAAAAACCTCGTCCAATAAACAACATCATGTTCTGACATGATAAAGAATACTCTTAAATTCGCATACCTGTTAGCCTTTTGTATTTATCATGCTTAGTTCATGTGAATCAGACGTACACTGACCGCGAAAATTTAAGTCTAATGTGAGAATAAAAAAAGATAGAAAATAAAATTTGGAGGAACAATTAAACAATAAGGACGCATGTTAAACAATAAGGACAAAATTGGTGGAACAATAAAAATTGTATTAAACAATTCTACAAGGAATGCAATTTAAATTTCATCCTTTTAACTCGTTCCGGTTTTAATTTATTTCATTGATATGAGTATAAATAGACAAACAGATGATTAATTCATATTATTTAAAAATATTTTCGGACTCACAAATATCTAAAATGCAAAAATTGATCAAAATCTCAAGTTTAAATTTTCAGATGACTATTACACTATTTCCTTGAATATTTCATGTATAAGAAAAAAAAAATTTGTCTTATTATGATAATTATAAGGAGATATAATTCCCTTATTAACTCCTCATTACATTAAAATACCCTTATGATTGTATTTGGAGAGCTTATAGATCTTTTAAATATTCATCTATTTATAAGATTTACTCGTAAAGATTATAGATGCAGTAGCAAATAATGCTAGATGGCAGAATAGTTTTCAAACAATGAACACATGAAACATGTTTCTGAGGTTTTTATCCACCAACGTGTTCTAACTTTACATTCTTTGGGTAAGATAGGTTAGGCAGGGGAAATAATAAATGAGTACACATTTTTTATTTTTTAATTCTATAATTTAGTTTTTTTTTTATTCTAATTTCAAAATATCATACATTATAAAACACAGATAAAAAATTAAATTGAAAAATTTTATATGTAAGTCTTTCTTGAAATTATCTGTTGATGCATAGTTAGATATGAGGATTTATTTTCCCGAGTTAATAATTATTATATTTTCCGAAAATGAATGCAAAATTTTCTAAAATATAGATACATAGATCAGAAATTTAATCTGTGAATAGATAAGTGCGAATAGCGGAGCGATATTGACTCTAGAGCTGCATAAATTTTATCAAAAATCAAAAACACTGCCCCGTGAAAGAAGAAGAAAAATAAATAATGTGACTATGATAAATTTTTTTTAGCTGAAATACTCATTTCTTTATATTTAGTGTATATATGTGTTTTAAAAAGAAAACCACAGAATTCTAAAAAAGTTGATTATATGTTTTAAAAAGCAAACTTCAGAATTCTAAAAAAATTGATTTAAAAATTCTAGCAATGTTTTATTAAAAACTATTTTAAAAACTTGATAAGCTATCTTATGGAAAATAATATGAGGTAATTGTCTGATTTTTAAATTGCGAATTATTTTGGTCTTAAAACTTTAAATTCCAAGGAATGATATTTTAAAAAGATGAACCTTATATTTTTTTGGCAACGAAATTTAATAATTTTAAGAATATTTTAAACATGCAGTTTTTAAAAAAGTGTGTAAATAATTGTGACCTATTCAGTGTGGTGTTAAACTTCAGAGAAAACCAGTGTGGTGTTAAAATTAAGAGAAACTTTAATTATTTTTCAAAAAACCTTCAAATATTCAAAAATTGACAGATAATCGAGGATGCTGGCTACTTCATAAGTTTATGTTCATAATTTTTAATACTAAAAAATATAAAAGAAAATGAAATTAAAACTTAGATTTAAAAAGGGCTAACTTACCAAATCCAACTGTTGATTTGCAGTTTATTGAAACTTATCCAATTATTGAATTGCAAAAGTTTAAAGAGAAATGAAAATATATAAGTTATATGTTTTTGTCTGCAAGATGCTAAGTAAGCACAATTCATTTATTGCGAATATCTTATTTATAAGTCCGCTATGTTAAAAGCGAATTTTTAACTTCTGACGTTATTCAACATTTTGCAACTGTCTCTTGACCAAGGAAAATATCGATATTCAAAAAAGATAAGGATAAATTGCTTCCTAGATGCAATTTTATATTATGAAAACATATCAAATTTCACTGCTGTTTATTCTACAAGAAATTATGGTAAGTAATTTTTTTTTCTGAAGTACTATGCATTTATTTGAATGTATTTATACTCAAACTTCGAAATGCTTCGAAATTTCCCAGAAATTTCTTCCTTTGCAGACAGCAGGTTAGATCGTCAAAATATTATCGAATTACGAAAGACGATGTTTTCAAAGCACATTTGACTTACTGTCGCAACCCGTCTGTAAATTAAGTGATTTACAAATAATCTTGAATACTATGCATTGAGATTGAGATTTCATAAGAGATATTCAAACATTCCATGCTTGGCTATAAACTGCCATTTTGGAGGCGCTGGATATTTCTTTTTCACTGCGCATCGTATTAAAACTATGGACATTTACGCAAGGGAACAGGGTGAAATTTTTTAAAAAAAATATGTCAACACACCTAAATTTGAAAAACTATAGAAAAGAAATGGCAATTAAAAGGAAAACAGAAAACGATCTCGCGTCAGAAAGAGCAAAAGTGTCGGAAATAATCTGATAAGTCATCAATTCCTCCCCCACACAAAATCGCTAATTTTACACACACATGCACATGCACATGCACAGTAAGGAAAAATACAGCAGAGAGGCATGTACTTGTCCCACCTGGACAATTAGTTGCCATCGACCAAGCAGCCTTTTAAGCCTTTCTACGCATGCGCTGTCTACTTGCCGGCTTATAATTAGCCGACTGTAAACCCGGCATTCTTTACGCTATACAAAAAGTTCTGCATGCACTAGACAAATCTAGATTGAGAACGAACATAAAAGTTAATGATCACGACTTAGTTTTATGGTAACAGGGTGGATGGCTGTAACGAAATGCATATAATCCCCTATCCTATTATTTTGACTAATAATGAATTATCAATGTGTAGAAAATCAAATTTGTATAATATTAAAAGAGCAATAATTTCTTTTGTCAGAAATTCAAGGAAGTTAGCTAGAAAAATTGAATTAAAGTTTATTCAAAAATAATTGATAAATTTAAAATTCAAAATAGTCCAAAATTTTCTGAAAAAAAAGTATCTTATACAAGATATTTTTTAAAAATAGGTTGTTAAATATAAAGGATATAAGATGATATTTTTAAAAATTGAATGAAATTGATTGAATGAAAAATTACTGCATTTCTGAAAAACAGTGTTTACATAATGCATTTTTTAAAACAGCAATGCATATAAACGAAATAACTAAAAAAAACCGCAATGACATATAAATGAAATTTGGCATGTGATCTTGTGGCAATAATTATTAGTTATACGTTAAGTTCTGATTTCTATTGATAGCAAAAAAAAAATCTAATAACCATATTTCTCTTTTTCTTTCGTATATGAGTGTCAACCGTCAGCCACCGATTAATTAACGCCTGTAAGAGAAAACGGCAACATTCGCAACTAGATACTTTAAAAATGCTAGATTTATGCCCAAGATAGATGTTTCATACTTATTATTCGTCATTGCTATGAAATTAATTTACAATTATCTGTTTTCTTTAAGCACAATTCTCATGTATGGTGCATTGAAAATAAATAAAAAAGATTAAAATGAAATCTGCTATGCATATTTCAACGTGTCATGTCAAAAGATCATTTCTTGAGCGGTCAAGCACCGCGTGCTCGTGCAAGTTAAATTATATTTTTATTCACTTTAATTGTTTCATTGAATGAGTCACTTTACTATCTCAAACGATCCAAAAAACTTTGTCTCGCCTTGATTGTTTCAAAAAAATATCCCACTTCCTATTAATTTCACTTTATATAATCAAGTGCTCAAAATGATATTTTTTAAAGGTTTTATATGCTGCTGTCTTTGACTTATTTTTTTAAATCAGAGCTTTTGTAAATGCAATGGCGACACATTATTAAAAACTAATTTTTTGAAATGCTCGTGCAGATAATAACATTTTTATTTTTACGGATTTTTATGACGCAAAACCCTTATTCCCAAAACAACATCAAGTTTTGACATGATAAAATCTGACACTCGATGCATTCATGACCTTATCAAGGGTCCACAACATATTGTGGATAGAGAGGAATAACGCATTTGTTAGAGATATATGAGTGAGTTTTGAGGAGAAAATTCCCGCGGTTAAATTCTGTGCAGTTAATGATCTTGTTATTCTCTCGACAGCCCACTTATTCCTATGAAGGGAATAACATTTTATCAGATAGTGTTTCTGAGAAATATCAGTACAATTTTTTGGATCATTTTCGAAATCAACATATAAAATAGCAGTCATGCTCTGAATTAGGTAAAGAGAGGAGACATTTTAGATTAATTGGTAGGGGGATCCAAAATCTTGATTTTCCTCTCGGATTTTTTTCCAAATTCGAATTGAATATCATGGATTGCTCCGAATTTTGCTTATAGGTAAATGACACAAATAAATAAACTGGCTGGAATTGCCTTATTGGTCGGGAGCTGGATTTGCATCCCTTGAATTATGAGTTCAAATCCCGCCGGCCGAAGACTTTCCGTGTATGTGATGGCTGATGCGCGAATAAATCTATCGCAGTCGAAAAGTCCTTTAAGTAGAGACAATAAAATTGGGGGTACTGGATCAGAGGTGTTTGTTCTCTGATTCAGGTCTAAATTACGATTTGTGAATGACATGAATGAATGAAGTCCGCCCCGTGATAATAGCTAAGTACTCCCGGCCCTAGATATCAGTATCAAAACAAGAGTCGTTAATCTTGGGCTTGTGTATGACAAGGGCAACAACAACAAAGAGAAAAATAGTATATTATTTAAAAATAAATCAAATTAAAAATAAAGTGAATTCTTCTTATCAAATTGTACTGCAGACAGAATACAGACATTATTATGAAATAGATAAAGGAAATGAGATCTGTTCTTCCATCGGTTATTTTTCTCTCTCTTTAGTAAATAAAAATATCTTGATATTTTTCGGGACTCGCAACTCATCCCTTTTTTTGCCAGTCTTTTTTTCTCAAGTCATCAATATTTAAAATCATAATCGAACGTTGTATTTTATCTGCATGCCAACGACATGTGAAAAATATGATAGCCGATTGTTAAAAAATGATAACTCAAGATTTTTCAATTTTTACGTTATTGATGCATACGAATGATCAATAACGACCAGTATAACGAGAAAACGATCAGTATAATCTTTATAATCAATATATGTAAGTGTTCATAGTCGTTTGTAAAGCTGAGTGGTATTAAAAATATTCCTTCACTTTTGATCTGCATCATTATCAGATTATTACCATCCCAACTTCTATTTCATATTTCCAATATTTTATGCTTAAAGTGTCTGATTTATTCATATGCAAATAAAGCTAAGTATGAATATATATTACCAAAGGAATCTTAAACTTCACAATTTATTAGATTATTTTATGCAGGATTGTAAAATATATAAATGAGTTGAAGTTTGTAATTTTTACGATTTAAATTTATACTGATTCATAATATTCTCCCCTAAAAGACGAATTGGAGTCATTATTAATACTACTATTGGATAATGCGTTTTTGTCTGTTAATGAATAATTGTTTGTTCCGATCTGTTTTTCAATTCTGTATCAGCTCACATTCTCACTATATATATATATATATATATATATATATATATATATATATATATATATATATAAAATTTTTAATCGTTAATAAAATACTTTTTATTCATCCACTCAAATTAAAATAAATTTTTTAAAACTTTTAGTGGATGCCATTTAATGTTAATACAGTTTTTTTCAAAAATTAATTTATTAGTTTTTATCAATTAACTGAAAACTAAATTTCTTGCCAGAAATCTTCATTTGCTCGTCGCCAAATAAGTAACGAACTCATTTCGTTTCACCCCCCCCCACGTCAATTAGGTGAGGTTTAACATGTTTTCGGCCTGTTATTTCGAACGATTCTGTTTATTTTCTTAAGGTTTGATGCGTTTAAAATTAAACATCGTTAATTAAGCGACTTTTTATATTCCTTTTGAAGTACTTTTGAATTAAAATAATACAGAATAAAAAACATTAGAAATTTCTAATCTGTATTGCGTTACCCCAATTGACGTAGAAAAATCTCGCATTTTGCGTTGCCACAATCGGTTTTGAATTCTCAATTCGTGTAAAAAATTCAATGCCATTATAATTTCCGATCAATTATTTATAGTAAGTGTAATTCTTAGGTGGAGATAGTATGGTTGTTAGGGCGTTGCATTCGCATCTCTTATGCTGCGAGCTCGAACCCGCCTGCCGAAGTCGCCCCGTATGTGTGTGTGTGTGTGTGTGTGTGTGGTGGATGACTCACGTTAAATATGTCGTGGTCACAAAGTCCTCCATGTCTAGAGTAACACTACGAGGGGTACTAGGTCAGAGGTGATTGTTCTTTTTTCCAGGTCTAAATTACAATCTGCTGATGAATGAATGAAATGCAAGAATGTAGCTCACCCCGTAAAAGTGGTTTATGATGCGTTTGAGCTAGAAGTCAGACTTCTTCTGCCTTCGGTGCTCAGGGCTCCATGCCCTCAAAAGCTACTGCACCCCTCCTTCCGTTGTAATGCGGAACACTAGAACAACTATTGTAATTATTTAATAAAAATAACTAAAATAAAAATTTTCTTGGTTGATCCTAGTATGAATTGACAAAATTCTTTTTTATATTACTCGTTAGTGATTAGTTCCGATTTGACAATTCACGAACTTTTTTAATTCTTAAAATTGAAAGATCTTATTGACTACTTTTTAAGCCACTAAATATTTACATCTAAAGTGGTTAAAAATTATAATTTTATTAACTTTTCCAAACTCTCCTCTAATATGTATGAAATTTCTTACAGAAATTTTCGTAGGTTAACCTGAGATAATCAAATTTGAGATGTTTTTAAAAGGATAATAGCCCGTTTAAAAGAGCGTAAGTTCTATTTTCAATCAAAAAATCATATCATTCGAAAATGATATTATACTGCACAGAACGTGGGCATATTTCTAAATTAGAAACCATGGAAATATTTGTTCAATTAATTTGGCGAAATTCACTATTAGATAATTTTTATCGTTTCTTTTCTACCGCCAAAGTTAAATATTCATCATGACCTTGACATTTTATGATTTCAATGACGTCCGAAGCTGAGAAAATATAGTAAACAAAACATGTCTTGCATTTTAAAAAGAGAGCATTTGGTTTAAAAATCGTTCATTTCTATAGGATGAGTTAATTCTTCGTTAGTCACAATATTTTTTATCCTTAAACTCTCATAAAACATTGCAAGGATATATAATATATAAGATCTATGATATGCTTGAATTAGCTTTATCCTATAAGAAGCCAGATTAGCTTTATAACTATAAGAAGCCAGAACAATGGAAGGAGTTTCAGCCAATCAGCGAATGTTTAACAAACTGTGGAAGCGAAATTAGAGAGGAAGAAAACTAATCAGAAATCCAAAGTCAGAAGGGGAAAAAATGAAGGAAATTTTTAAGCTTATCAGATTAGATTTTGAGGTAACGTAATTGGATACAATTTCAAAATCAAAACCACAGCAACACGAGTCAGCGAATGTGATCTTTCCAGAAAAGCTTTGCACGGCACTATCGTATAATAACAAAATATTGACTTTTTAACCATATCTGAAAATCGGATTGGCATTTGGATGCAGTCTGCCAAATCGATTGATACAAAAATTTGATACAAAACTACACCTGTAGCTCATACCAATTTTGATATATTTAAGTTATTTCCTTTTTGAATCTTCGAGTTTACATGGTTTTGAAGGTGTAGACGGGCAAAAGATCAACTTTGTTGGATTCGGTTCAAAATTTGTAAGGTATCTGCACTACGCATTTTAAATACATTCATCAAATTTTACAATCTAGATTTTTTTTTGTTTTGTAGTTATTGTGTAAGCATTTATTCGAGCAGCCAGATAAACAGATTTCCTCTGAACAGATTTTGCTCAAAATTTGATCAAATTTGCTGAGAAGTCGAAACTTTATACCAAAATTTATAATTTTGATATAAATACTGTATATGAAATTTCATTGGCGTAAACCCAAGGAACTTTGAATTATCTTTTCACAAACAGACAGACATTTCTCATTTTTATTTTTTATTTTAGGGAGGTTCAAATGTTTCATCAAAATTTCTAGTTCGAACCTTTTAACGATTGCAATATTTTACATCGAATATTAGAAACCAAAAATTATGAAAACAAAGTCTGAACAGAAATTAAATTTTTGAAATGTTATTTTGGGTACTTTTAGACTATGTTTTTTTAGAGGGTGTTTCCACGTTTTCTTAAATACATCGTTATCAGCTGTTAATGAACGATTTTTCACGGTACATCCACAGAACGAATTTTTCAGTTTTCATATGGAATGGGTGAATTTGTGTTTAATTGCAGGAAAGAACTCTACAAAAAATAAAAGAATTTTTTTTGTAGAGTTAAAAAATATTAATTTTGAATAAATAGGGAACGAGTTCTTTCCGAATTATATAGCATCTATTTTTTCCGAAGGCATAATTTAAAACCCCAGAAATTAAAATAAAGAAATTAGGCTTTGTATTTATTTTAGAAATAATTTATTACATATTACATCTTTTCATATCATAATACAATTTTATTTAATTTCATTTACTTTATATTCATAAAAACGAAATTTTGTAATCAAATTTGTACTCACTGATACTGTAGAGTTTTGGAATTTTCCACAAGTGTACTTTCAATGACAGTAAATTATTTTAATACAACACGGCGTTTTCTATGTTTACTTATTGATTAGGTTGTTATTTTTGTTGTTATCCTCAAAAGATCTGACTTATGTCATATCAGCTCCAGTCGGCTGTTGATCGCCAAATAGATCTATAATAACGAGATCGGATGTTAAGTCTCCCTTAGAAAGTCCAATGCAACCCAGAGATTGATCCGGTGAAGCTGGATGGTTGCAGAATTTTTTTACAAGTGGAGTGGGTTTTTCGACCATTTTCAAAGGAAAGACTCGTATTATGGATAAGTGGTAGTAGGTTTATTGCGGTTATTATTATATTTATTATGGAATAATAGTTGTGGATTTAGTAGCTAACCCTTTGCACTTGGAAAAGTAGTTCGGTGCATAATTCAATACACAAGGACTTGTTTATTGCTCCAAATTTGTGTGTATGTGCGTGCGTGTGTGTGTTTAAAATTGAATTTCTCCGTCTTTTTAACATTCTGTAGGTGTTTTCAATAATCGAAATTGAAAAATAAATAAATAAATCGTCAAAATGATAAATCGTCTTGAATGGTGCCCAAGAGGCACCATCGAATGCAAAGGGTTAAATGGAGAAAAAAGTTCTTAAATTCTATGATATACATTCAAAATTAAATTAAAATTAAAAATCAAAAGTAAAACATAATGCCCTTTTTTTATTAATTTCTTCTATACAGGGTATTATAATCACCCATAAAATTCGAATTTGAAATTTTGGCGAATCTCCAAGTTTCGGATCTCTCTTGTCCAGAATGAAACCATTCCATACACCATGACAAGCGCACTTTCCATTTAGTTCATTGAACCCTATCAATCTAGGTGAGAGGGAAAGATAATAAAAATCGCCTGCACTTCAAAGAACGATAATCATTGTCATCGTTTTTGAGATCAAAAAAGATACGCGATTCGGGAGATTTTGAATTCAAGAGTGGTTTGTTTTCAATTTTTTCCCTCTTACTTTCGATCTACAATTTCTTTTTTTTTAGAGATTTTTTCTTCTGTGACTTAAATTTTAAAAACGTATTTCCAAATATTATATTTATTATATTTGTAAATTTTAAAAAGTTAATTTCATAATTTCAGGAAAAGTTAAAAAAAATTTCCGATCTAATATATACGGAATTTTTATTTACTTCCTTATAAGGCATTTATGGCCGAATTATGAAAAAGAAAAAAAGAAACGCTCTTTTTGCATTATAATTGCTATTTTTGAGCTATACCTTATTATTATTTTTTTTTTTTGAAAAATTACTATTATCGGCTACAACCAATTGTAATACAAGTTTTTCTGAGATTGCTACATCTTGAAGTTAAGTTCCATAAAAAAATTAAAATCTTTTAAATAAAAAATTATAAATCCTGAAAAAAAAAAATTTGCGAGAAAATTACCAGAAAAGCGAGAAAATTAACAGATCATAACTCGTTTATAAACAAAATAAATTAATTTTAATATTTACAAAACTAATTAAATGGGAAACAGCATTTTTTAGGGCCAAGAAAAAAAATATGAAAATTGATATTCCACACCATAGCAATTTAGCTCACTGAATTACAAAACAAAGCATATAAAATTACAAAAAGACAAAAAAAATTAGACAAATATAGAAATTACGTTTGGCAAATGACATGAGGATCCTAAAACTGAAAATAATAATAATAATAATTAAGTGCTATTTTTCTTTTTAAGCTGTAAAATGATTGCTCTATATTATGTAAAGGTGAAAAGAATTCTTGGTAATCCTCGAAACAGGGATATTAAAGCATTGCGTTCGTCGATCAGCCCACTACCTGCACCCGCACACTCATGAATGATCTAGAAGCATGTTTGGCAAGAAATAGGATGCCAACATGCGCATTTTTAATTTGAGTTTATCCTTACTCAAAATATTCTTAAATATTATTATATATTTTATACATCAATTTATTACATAAGAGTTTTTACAATTTGACTATTCATCATTTCACAAAGTTGAATAATGTTTTAGAGTGAGATATTTGATAAAGCATATTCCCTCGTGTTTGGCAAGATTTGCAGCAGCATCTTATTTTAAGACATTGAGGACCGCTCACGAATTTTCTCGTATTTCGTGAACCACTCACGAGTTTTCTCTTGTTGTGTGTCCCGTCTGTTATTGCTTCCTAAATAGCAAAGTTATGATGATTTTAGAACGTACATTTACCCAAAAACGTGCTGTCCCAATCATATGTCTTATCCCAATCTTATGCAGCCATTAATATGTTTAATATTTGCCTCAGGTTGGTTATGCATCGATTTAGCCAAGAAAACATAAAAACGAGATATCTCTTGACCTGGCCACAAAGTTCGGCCTGCTAAAAACAAGAAATTTCGTGATCCGTAAGCAGTGTGTACTACAGAAGCATAGACAGTTAACTGACATCAATTTTATCTTGTGAAAATTTTTCTTTTTCTTTTCCGTACTTCTTTATTTTCGGCATTAACAAAATTTATCACTTTAAATAAGTCTTCAAAGTATTAAAAAGAAAAATGTATAGAAGCACAAAAAAGAAAATAATAACCAGAGATTTTTTAAAAAATGCACTTAGATTTTTCATGTTATCTAATCATTTTTTTAACATAAACTTTTGCATTAGTCGTAGAAGAAGGAATAAGAAATTTTTCTGTTGCGGATCAAGTAAATTCGGTACCTGTTCAAGAACAGACAAAATGTGCCGCGCCGATTTCACTTTAGAGTCCGGCAAGTGGAAAAAAGACGCGACTTCATATTCCTGCTATATTAACATCTTAATTACCTCATACAGTTTCTTGACGTTTAGTTATGGCATTATATGAAATAGAGTCCGTTAACTATTATTTAAAGTTTAATACCAATATGCTTAATCTTCGGCTTTTAAAACTGCTTTTTTTCGTAAATCGAATTTTAATGCATTTTTAAAGTTAACAATTCACCTGTCGTTTCTATTATAGAATGTCGTTTCTATTATAGAAATATCAGTTATTAGCAAATTTTAATAACTAAGCATTCAAATTCAGCTGAAGAAAAATCATTCATTTTGTTTGGATTTCGGAATTAAAAATGATGCTAAATGTTTCCTTTGTTACTTCCATTTTATGGTATCTCTCATATTCACGCGGTTGTTTTTCTAACGCTGGTACATTTATAAAGCTGTTAAAATTTCATCCTATATTGCAACAAAAGTTTCAATTCTGTTGTATTATATTTTTTCACATTCATCGATATTGTAAATTGTGTGATTACTCAAATATCGAAAGTTTTTTTTTCTTCTTAAAAATTTGCTCATCTATGTAAAAAATAATTGTTATTATGTTTTCATACATAAAATATAAGAAGGCACAAAATAATAAATGTGAAAATATGGAAATTTTAATGAATCTTCAATTTAAAGTATATATTTGGGGATCCGAAAAAAATGACTTCATTCTCGTTCACGAAGTATGCTAAACATCATTATCATCAAATTTAAATTTTTGATGAATCGCCACGTATTACAACTCCGATTTTGAAAGCTATATTTTTGAAATTTTATTTTTCAGTCTCTTTGGCTACTTGTGTGACAGCTCAAAAACGATTTGTATTAAATGGATGAAATTTGATTTATGAAATGTGTATATTCATTCAGTTAAAACTCCCACTGAGGAAGTTTATCATCCCTATCACTCGAATACAGGTTAACACGGCAACTACGAACGAACAGTGCTAGATGGAACGAAAAGAGCTAGATGAATGAAATTTTTTTTGTATATGGATTTAGCATCTGAATTTTTGATTTGTATCGAAGTTGGAATCAAATCGGACCCAAGAGTTAAGAAGAATCAAAATTTTGAGCCAAATCTATCAAAGCGTCGCCAGTTGGTCCGTCGTTTCACATGCATTTAGAGCAATAACTCAAAACGGGTTGATTTAAATAAAAAGAATTTGTTATGTAATTCGGTGACTAGAGCCGTAGTTCAGTGTGAAAGCTTGTTTTCAATCGGTCAGAAAAAGATCCAAAATTGGATTTTTCTAGTTCTTGTGTATTAACAGCATCCCATTGATAAATCGCCAGAAAAAAATTGCCAAAGATTTCACTCTAATAGGCTCCTTTTTTCTCCAACAGCGTGTTTTCAGTTATACTATAGACCAACTAGTTTTCTTTTCTTTACATCTCTCACATGCGGACCTCTAAAAATAAAAATCTGAACAGGTGTTCATAATCTTGTCTAGGGTTGTACAATTTTAAGGTAGACTGAGAAGGGGCATTAACATTTTTATCAAAGAGTATGTGATAAAATTTAGTTGTTCCCTTTGGTTGAATTAACACGTTCGAAGAGAAGATACAATTAAAAAAATAATATTTTCGACCTCAAGCATATCCATAACTTGAGGAATAATTTCTCAAATTTCCGGTTCGAATATTTCGACTATTTTATTTGTTTGTATTCTTTTCATACAAGATATTAGAAAACAAAGGTGAAGTTCAACTTAAATCAAAATCTGTGTAGTTTATAGTTTGTTTCTTGATTATTGATACAAGTAGTAAATAACCTATTTTACTATTTATGACAGAACTTTTCGTTACAAATATTTTTAGATATTGCAAAAAAATTAAATCGATAGTCTTTCAATAGGTCATTGACATTTAAAAATTATGAACCAATCGACCATCACTTATTTTTAAAAGAAAGGTTAAAAAAAACATTCCATCAACTTCTTTAAGTAGTGTTATCAGTTTTGAGACCATTTTATCGAAACCCGGAAATGATTCTCGCTCTACTTTTTTACTCATTTTCTGATAAAGATAAATCGAGTTCAAAAATTATGTAAGCCAACTTTTGCAATTGATATTAATCCTTTAAAAATGATTCTGTTTACAATTCAATGTTTCATCTTTTCCTAATTTATTCTTCTAATTATGTCATATTTTCAGATGTATTTATCTTAAGAATGTACACTGGTTACATTTTATCAGCCTTATTTCCATGCTTGTCCTTTGCTCACACAAAATTTTAAAATCATAATTCTTAATGTAGATAAATATATCAATCTTTCCAGACAATCTTATCACTCCACTAGTAATAATTGCGTATTTAGTTGCAATTATTACTAGTGGAGTGACCCTTGGAAATTTTTGGCATATTTCGGAGCGGTCCCTCCAAAACGTTTTCTTTACAAACTTCCAAATAAAGATGTAATTTGCTGTGGGTGAATAGTTGTTGAGGACCGAACTCGCATCGTTAAGAGTTTCTATCCGAGTAACATAGCCATTAAACAAAAGTAAATATTCGTATCCGGAGGATGTTATCTTGATCATGGAATTTTCACCACATACTCATCTACCAATGAATCGGTGGTGAAACGAACGCTGCACTTTGCGTCAAGTTTATGGCCAGCGTGAATGAGTTGCTGGTGATATTAGCTGTTGTATTTAATGTGCCTGATGACTTTTGTTGCCTGTAGAGGGCGCAAATACAGCTGTAGAAAGGTGTTTTTATAAAGTTGTGTGTCAACATTGTGGGTGAATGGTTAGGACCGATGTTAGGGTTCGTAGCCGAGTAACATAGCATTAGGCAAAATTAATTTCTCATGTAGATGTTATCTGGCTTATGAAACTTCCACTGTACTACAATGACCTTTGATGTTAGAGGTATGGAATAAATATGCAACGACTTAAGAGAAATCAAGAAAATAGGAAAAATTAACTGATTTACATTAATGAATTCGACTATCCAACGAATTCTTTTCCTACTGATGAAAGAATATTGGCAACTCTTCTTGCCTGCAATGGTACTATAAATGGCATTATAGTATATGAAATCTGTGGTATAGTGGACAATCGTATTGTTTCTACCACAGGTGCGTTTGTCAGAGTTTGAGAAGTGGAATCTTTTAATGCAGGGAAAGGGCATGCTCAAAGAACATTTTCTCTGATATAGTTAGTAAAACGAAGGCTACTGAAGAAATATCAAACAACTTTCCTACTAGTGTTATCACCCATTTCGCAAATATGTTTCCATGGAGGAAACATTTTAAGTGTAATTATAGCAATATATAAAGTTGCCCATACTGTTGATAAGGTCTTTGAAGCCATTTTTTTTAATCTTCTAAATGTTCTGCATATATTGTTACCTTTCTTTTAATAGATTAAATAATGCAACATACTTGAATTTATTCATGGGATATATTAATATGTATACAGATTCACAATCACCAAAGAACATTTCAGAGTGTAGCTCAAAGAAATTGTATAACATTTGATTTCAAGTAAACATTTAACAAAAGAACTTTTAATGTCCTTTTGGGCATAATGTCCTGTAGAGCTTAAAAGAAGTAGCAAACATTTATTGGATCAATTTGGATATTTTTCAAACATCTGATACAGAATCTGTCTCTATAAAATAAAGATTTATACAATTAAGGAGAAAAAAAATTTACTATATATTTTTATGTTATTTTTTGTTTACAAAGCTGAAATTTTATAATTGAATCTTTCTTTTTTAAAATTTTTATTTTAGATGTGCTGAACTTTAAAATTTAGTGATGAGTATTTTTAATGATAAAACACCATTTTAAAATTTTCAGACTTTATCAGTTAATCAAGAGTGATTTTAAAGGGAAAATACAAATAAACTGACGTCAAGTTTTTATATTTATAGTAATCAGACATGAATTAAAGACTAGCAATAATTAAAGTAAAAAAATTCTGTATTGTGGAAAATTAATTAAAATTTGTTTTTAAAAACTATTTTAATCAAGCTAATTTTAATAAATATATTAGCTTATCCTCCACCAAAACAAAAAATGTGTATCAGAACTAAGTATGCAAGGACTGAGGATAATAATTCAATAATAATTTAATACTAGTTTTGTTTTGTTTTGTTGAGTGTGTGTAATGGGGATGCACTGTATGTAGATTTCAAGTACACTATAATAGAAACATCTGCCAGAAGAAAGTAAAATCTCAATTTTATTTCTTGCAAACACAAGGAAACAAAGATGGAAAATATAAAAGAGAAATTGAGAAAAGAAATGCCTGGAAAAAAAAATATTTTTTATTTGGGAGCTTTATACTGTATAAAAATTAATTAAATTACTTTAATGTTTATGATAATTGGCAGTATTAATTACAAACCTATGCAGTTTATATTATCATTCATAAATATAAAAGTATGATTGAATAATCATATTGTACACATGAAATTTGTTTACACCATTGATTATTTCTCTATCTTTCATAATCATACATTTTAGAACTTTTATTTTCCATATTTTTCTTCCACATTCTAAAAGACTACCTATCAACAAGATTTAACATTCTTATAATTCTGATTTTTTTTTGCCATATTATGAATTATGGTACTTAAATTCAAATAGTCTAATATAAAATAGTAAATATTATATCTACATAAGTTACAAATTCAAAACCTTTAAATTTTCTATATACAAATTATAAACATTTAACTATCAATATTGAAAAGACTTCCAGATTCTTATTTAACAAAATAATGGAAGCTCTCATAAAAGTCTGAATATTACTGTTAAATCCCTCCAACCTTTCATTAAGTGAAATTTACTGAATACTGAAAGCAAATTCTATATTTGATCAGCTCATCAAGATCAATTTAGTTGAACAGGGAGATTTTCTGAGACCTCTCAAACAATGTCTAAAGACACATTTTATTAAGAGCTAGCAAGTAAGCTAGATTCACTTTTGTATATCAACCCACTTAATGAAATGGGCTGCCATTGTATATTTTGAGGTAAATAGAGAAATTTTATTATTTTTGAAAAAGAAAGGCATTCCAGCATTTTAAGGATTTAAATTTCAATGATTTTAGAAATGACAGGATTACCATATAAAAAAATCTAGATCTAGATCTAAAAACATATTTCTAAAATTTATCAAAACTATTCATTATGGCAATTTAAATGTGTATAATTAATTCACGAAGAGTCACAATCAAAGATAATTTAACACTTAATAATTATCAGTTAACTACAGTTAAAAATCAATAATTTTTACTACGAAGTACCTGCACCTATATGAACTCTCATGAATTGAGAATCTTCAATATGCCTATAAAACAAAAACATTATAATCATAAGCACTCTAATAAAGACTTTAAATGCCATAACATTCCTTCACTTTTATTAATATTTGCATAAATAACAATCTGAAAATGAAAGAAAATTTACCCAAGAATAAATATTGAACGAAAATGCCCCATTTTTTATAAAAATAATATTTTAATAGTGATAAAATTTATGATTAAATTAAATTAAATAAAACAAAAACATTGCTGCATATTACATAATTTTTTTAAAACCCTGTTGAAATAAGATAGTAAGGTAGTTTTGGACTTCTTCATTAAAATGAATTTGTGATGACTGAATCAGCCAATAGTATTTTATTTTTTACACATTATGATTCTACAAACAGTAATATTATTTTTAAACTCTATCTATAATTTTAATAAAATCAAATAATGGCCAATTAAAAAAATTGTACACCCTTTCTGCTACTTAAAAAATGAGTTATTTCATTAAAAAATGTAGTAAAATAAAATAAATAGACAAAAAAGGCACTAGAATTCTTACAGGCAATTTATAAGATATTTTTCTAATTTATTTCAAGAAAAATTAAAAACAACTGTAATATAGATTAATAATGAATAATAATCTCCTCCTGTCTGTCATGGCTATTTTTATTGCACATCTTCAGATGAGTGCCATCTTCATACTAATTGTAATTTCAAGATTATCATTCTGGACTTTATGACACAAGAAAAAAGACACATTTAAAACAATAGCATAGTAGAAAAATTAAATAATAGTTCAGTGCATGAAAATTGTTTAAAAAAATTATTCTATTATAAAACAGTTGATGTTACATATTAAACTATACATAGTTTAGTGAATACATAAACATTTTAAACTGAAACAATGAACAACCTTTTTGAAGGTAGAATCATGCAAACTATAATGTGCACAAATGCCTTTTTATTTTATCTTACATTACTTTTTTAAGGTAAAATACTAAAAATACATTCTTTATTAATCTTATGTGAAATTTTCAGATAACAAACAGCAATTCATGTTTTAATAAGGTTGGGTTCACTTAAAAAGCATAAAATTCATTTGTGAAATTACAATTACACTGCAAAGTGAAGGAAAATTTGCTTGATATTATTATAAAAATGTATCAATGAAAAATATTAAATAATTTGAAAATATCAACGAAGTTAAAAGTTCAATGGGAAATTTTAATATGAATACTGGATTTTAAATGGTTTTATGTCCAGAGTATTCCATTTTTATTTGATTGTCATAAGCTGTAAAGTTTAAACAAAAAATGCAAGTCCTCCTCCCCCCAAAAGCATAATATCATTTTCTTACAAACTTATTATCTGGAAAGAACATTGTGTAATTTTTTGTATAAAACAAATACAGATTTATACGAAGAATTTTAATAAAAATAACCCCAGCAGTCAATTTTTTATATAATTTCAATAAAATTTGCATATTCAGAAATAAACACAATATTTATTACAACACAGATGATGATCCTATTTACTATGTGTCTTAGTGTAAGAATATATATACAATTTTTAAAATAAAATATTAAATTTTTTTCTCTTATAGTCATACCTATTGTCATTGAAAGAAAGTGAAATGAAACAAAATTATATATATATTTCCATGTAAAATGAATAATTCAATCATTTTATGAAATAATTAATAAAAATCAACAAGCAATGAAAAGTTTAAAACTGAAAATTTTAATTTTTTAATGTTTAAAATTATTTAATAATAATTAAAAAATTAAAACGCACACGCACAAACACAATTTAAATGAATATGACATTATTTAGTTTTATATATTGCCTAGCAACATATAAAGAAGAATGAAATTACATCACTAAGAATGGAATTATTTTTATAACACAGATTATTAAAATGGTTACTTGGTAATGAATAGAACATTTTTGATGCACATTATTTTTGGGCCTGATACAACGTAAATATTTTTCAAATCCCAAATTTTATAGTCTTTGAAATTTGAATTTAATTGTCCTGTACAGAAATATGTAATTACTTATACTACAAAGTAGTATAAAAAATCGAACATTTTACATTTTAGCCTAATAAAACTCATTATTCTATGAAACAGTTGAATCCCAGAATACAAATAAGTTTTATGTTTTAAGAAAATTTAAAGAATTAATACAGTAATCAATCATTTAATCAGATGTTCTATAAATTAAAAAAAAACACATCTCAAAAATTAAACATATGCATAGAAAGTTTTTAAAAAAAATATATATAGCAAATGAGTCAGAGGATTTATTTTATAAAACTTACATTTAAAACTATATCAGGGCTTAGGTAGATTCAAAACTTCTAAAATTATTTTCAACCTGCTTATAATTCTTCCTTTTCTTTTTAGGTAGAAAAGCATATGTTTAAAACAAGCAAACAATCAACAATATACAAATGTCAATATAAAAGATAAGGACATATACCAAGACATAATCTAAAATGCAGATTTACAGCTAAATCTAAACAAATCAAATGAAAATGGCAAAAGGAAATATTTTTCAAATGTTAAAGCAGCTTTAAAACAAGTTAAAGAAGAATTTGATCAAAAAAATTAATACGTTATTTATAAAACAATGGATTAAAAAATAAAGGAAATTGATTTTACACCAGCATCCTTAAAATCTGAACCCTATTAACAATACTGATAGAAGGAACCTTAGCAGTTAGTTTGCTTTGGAAATTTAAATATTTTCGTGTGTTCCAAGAAAATAATCCATCATTCATTTCTGCAAAGATAACTTTATCAGGCTAAACATTAATAATAAGAATGAGATACAATGAAATTTCAGACGTATATTTATATATATGTATCTTAAATGAAACAAAAATAAAAGCTTATAATGGAAACTAAGAAAATTTTCAATTTTATTTCAGAAAACAGTAAAGTTGGTGATTGGAAAAGTAAAATTAACACATTGTCAATGGTTTTATTGGGTTAGAAATAATATTCGGAGTTCAATTTCACAGGAAATAATAGGATGCATTCAAACATCTAAATCATAAAATTTTAACAGGATTAAATAAAAAAAATATTTATGTTTCATTCAAGCATCACAGATAAAGAAAAAACAATTACATAAATAATGAACATTGATTTGTAGAAAATCTAAATCTAAAATAGGATATAATCATTCATTCTTTATTTACAGTATTCTACATACTTTCAATTGATTAAAGTTAGGCTTCTTTTAAGAAATCAAATATCCAAAAATTCAACTATATTGAATAATCCAACAATTTAAGATTTAAAGTGGTTAAAACCAAATGGCAAAATAATAATAATAAATGCCATCTCAAACAATTAATAATTTATGTGTATCAAAGTTCCAGGTAGGAATTTAATTTTGCTCTACACCTATTAAAGAAGTTGCTATGGGCTAAAATAACAATATTTTTTGCTATTTCCTATATTTACTCTTCCAATACTTAGAATGATCTTCATTTTTAAAACGACTTAAAAATGGATGGAATAATCCATTTTTTAACCAGAATAAAAAATTAATGCAAGAAATCTTTTTTGCATACTTTTGTAATTAATAGACACTTTATAGAACAAAGGAAGATACAAATGGATTTTTTTTAAAATCACATTAATCTACATATGCCACACATGCTTTTTGTTTTTTCAAAATTACAATGGAATATTTCAAATAACACTTAATTCTTAGAATGTAATCATTATTTGTCAACAAAAAACATTTGTAAAATTTAAAATAAGAAAAACATCAGGCTTCCCATTTTAAGCAATAGCACAGACTTATTAAGAATATTTGAAAGCATTGAGATAAAAATTCAATGCACTATATATGCTTCAAGACATTAATTCATGTAAGAAATGAATGAAAATCATGTAAATATAAGTTTAGGATAACTATTAATAATACAAATAAAGTTATTGATTCCATCAAGTAATTGTCAAAATACACCAACTAAATAAAACTAATATCAGCATTTAAAAAATAATTGGCCAATTTTATTATTTGTTTATCTAGATAAAAATGGTACATGATATTAAAAAAAAAAGAAATATTTCAACAGAAAATTATTGAAAAGTTACAACACAGTAGATATATTCCATTTAATCTCTATTTTATACAATAAATTAGTTTAAAATTCTGTAGATTGTTTCTGTAGGTAAAAATTAATCAAAAAACTTAAAAATTAAATTTCTAATTCACATGATTCAATAATAACAATAAACCTACCTACTTTGAAGATATTACAAAATATTATGCATTCCAATGGAAATTTAAATTTTATATTATAAAAACATTTTTTTAAAAAATGTGATAAATCATTAATCTCATAAAACCATAAATTCAGGGGAAAATAATGATAAATGTTTTTATGCAGAAAGGTATGTATCAACAAGCTAATTTTTTAATGAAAAAAATTTGGTCATAAATAATATTTTCATTAAATGTTAAAATCAAGAAAATAGCATTATAAGAGATTTTTAACTCAATCTTCATATGTAACCTACTTATAAAAAGTTGGTCTTTAGAGAAGCATTTCTATTTTATAATAAAATTATAAAAAAGGATAATTTTTTTTACAATTATTTATAGTTATTTTACAATGAAAATAAAGAAAAAATATAATACATAGGAACAAATTTTTTAAAAAATATATTTCATTTTATAATTCCGATCCTGATGAAAATCAAATGGATACTAGTGTTAAACTTATTTTGTGTCCTACTGTATGCCTTGAGTTTCTAAGTTATATAGTCTGTTCTGTAAGCAGGCAGTTTATATTTTTAAATGCAAATTTAAAAAACCTAAATTATTTAGAAGACCAACTTATGAAAACTGCTCTGTGTTCAATATTAAGTAGAATTTGAAAGCAAAGCTTTTGAAAATTCTCCCATAACTTTGAATACTAGAATATAGTTGCATATTTGAAAAGTCTTTATAAAAGAATTATGAAAAACGATTCTACAATAGCTCCCCAATCTAAAGTATAAGGGAACTGTCAATATAAACATCATATAAATTCACTGTATGATCATATGAACTTAAAATTTTAAAGAAAAGAAAATTAGAATTCAAACAAATTGATGGCATTATTAATAAGAATAATGTAAAAATCTTTTAAGATGTCAAACAATTGTTTGTTAAATTACTATCAAAAATATATCCTAACATTTTAATTACATTGCTATAAATCTATAGAATGCTAATGTAAAAATATTATGTTTGCCCTTGTGTTTTCCAAAAAGATTTTTAATTTTGTTTTGTAAGTATATTCCATCCCACTATTCGGTCATCAGAAAAATTAATAATGTGCATTGAATCTGATGTGAAATTGCAATGATGTGTTTTTTTACAGAAAAAAGTAAGATAGTATTTCAAAATATGCAACAAAGTGAAATAATATTCCATGGTGAATTTTAACGTGTTTAAAAACTATATTATGCTGAATAAAGTGGGAAATGCATGTTTTTGCATATTTTCACTGATTTTCCAAATTTTTTTGATTTCACTGATTTTTTTTTATTACATTATAAACATTTCACAGTTAAAAAATTTAGTAAAAAACATTTTGTGATCCCAGTAAACTGACTAGATTAAACAATTAATAAGTAGAAATTTTTTTTATAAACATTTCTAAAATAACATATTAATAAAATTTAGAAATCTTAGAACTAAAAAAATTAATGTATAATTAGTTTTATAGAATAAAGTGTTGGGCTCATTAAAATAATTTGGGTAATAAGAAGGTATTAAGAAGGTTCATTAAGAAGGTATTAATAACCAAAAATTTCTCCAGAAGCAAGTGTAAAAATCACATATTAACTTAACTCTCTAATACAATTTTAAAATGAAAAAAAAAAAAAAAACCTTGAAAGATATAGAAAATCAGAATTTTTAGTACAACTATTTTAAATCAAAATTTAGATGAAAAATTTTAAAGAAATAAAGATTAGTATCTCAAGATCTATTTGTTATAAATGCATTAAAAGATACCAAATCCAATGATTAATAGACAAATAAAGCCAGAACAGATAAAATAAATTAAAAGATATTCACTTTTTTAGTCCCAATGGGCTAACAAGAGGTTTAGGCTTCAAAAAATTCATTTGGATAATCAACCCAGTGGATGCAGCTGTAGAGGTTTTTATAGATGAGTCATAAAATTCTATCTAATCCTTTAATATTTGATAAATAAAATTTATATCAATATTCTTTCACCAAAATTAAAAAAATATCAAACAAATTTCCTCCAAGATAAAAATTATTAAGACTCACAAATATAACAAGCAATCATAGATACCAAAAGTGAAATAAATATAGTACCCCCCTCCCCCCCCCCCAAAATCAAGAGAGCATCAAACATGGCAAGATTTGGTATAGTAATAAATAAAATGGTACAAAATGCAATAACATTTTGATTAACTATCCACAAGATCCTGTCATCTGGCAATATTTTTAACAACTTGATGATATTAAAATTGAAGCAGCAAAATTTTTTGATTCAATAAGATTGTAGTGCCTTCAATTTCTCATAGAAACTTACCAATGTGTGTCAAATAATAAAGTTTAAAATATAATTCTTACGATTGTGCTAATGATACTGGCTACTTGATTTTGCACTTTTGAACAAAGAAAACAGCATGAAAATTTGAAGTAATGATTGGATTTCTGCCTCTGCCACCTGCTAGCAGTGATTTTCTTTTCAAAGTTTAATGAGGTGTTTATTCGCATCATGTTAACAGTTAGATCTTTTGTTCTAAATAGCATGTGTGCAATAAAACATTTAACTTTAACAAAATATAGTAATTCTTCAAGTCTATTGAGGCAAGTCTACATGCATACATTGGTATTCTTTAAAATAAAAATGTAAATATTATTGAGGTTATGATACAAGTTTCATCAACAAAAAACAAGTGGTATTAGCAACTTGCATGTCTTGTCTTCCTTTTATACTTTAAGAAACAAAGAATAATTTTACAGATCAGCATGGTAAATCCTGAAATGCATTCATAAAGGCTTTAAAAGAAACTGCAATCAAGACTTAGAAAAGACACAAAATGAATTTCCTCAAAAAGAGTAAAGAAAATACTGTTCAAATTATTGAAAAATGTGAATAGGACAATATTACTTACGGTACAAAGTATTTCAGTTCATTAAAATATTTATCCAAGACATACAACTGCTCATTTGGATCAAATTTGTGTTTCAGAAAATGAATTATGGTACTGAATTCAAGAATCAAAACTTTTCCTTTTTAGAAAAATTTCAAAAAAGGAATGCCAAAAGGCTAATGTCTCAATGAATGATAGGAGAACAGTTAATACAGACTGAGATGAGACATTTTTTTTTTATTTATAAATTGTTTTCATAATATAATAAAAAAGACAGAGGTTCTTTATTTTAATTTTGAAGACATGTTAGGATATAGTTTTTATGACATGGAAACAGAGACAACAGTTACAGACAAGAATGCAATTTTTCTTCTCATTGGTAAATAATAAGCTATTTTAACTGAAATGGAATAAATATATTTGAAAAAGTAATGTGAATGCATGAAGAAACATAGCAGACATTTTAAGTAGTAGTAATTGCCATGAATAAAAATTACCATGGATTGTTAAAGAGACAGCTATTTAAATCTGTCATTTTCATAAATGTTTTTTTTTTTTTACTTTAATCCTAAGAGTTTGATTTAGATATTCAAGAAAAAGTGATAGGAATCAGAGGGAAAGAGGACAAAAGAGGACTGAATGTTATACACAACATAATTAAATGTACATTTTCTACACATTAACATAATTTAAAAATAGCTAAGAAAATTACATATGATTGCACTGAATTTATTTAAACCATCATAAAATTTAGAACATTCTCAATAACTATTAAACTTTATAAAGCTAAAAATATCAGTCATTAGGAATGAAATAAATTACAATTTCGATAAGAATGCATCTAATACTCTAATAAAATGGAACAACCACAAAATTACAATCAACAGAATAACATTACATTTGCCATACCCTTTATGTTCTTTAAATACATGCAGGAAATTGTTCAAATCTATCTTCCCTTTCTGCTACATGTAGATTTCTACATTTTCAAAATACATCCTCATATGCAGCCCACTTAAATCTTGAGCAGGATGATAGCCACTTATTTTTTGCTGTATTACATTTTTGTACCTAAAGAATGATGAAATAATTTGTATTTAAACAGCAGAATAATAATGAAATATTAAAATATTTCAAATCATTGAATTTCTATGTGTATTGTCAAAAATGCTTAAACATAAAATAATTTAGTAATTTAATTCATTCCATAACAATAATACAACTAAACTGGTAGACAACATTGACAGTTTATTACAAAAAGTTTCTGATATATATTCACAACAAATATCAAAAATTAAAATAAGGTAGAAACTAATTTTCAGCAAAATACATTTTGAAATCAAAGGTATTATTTCTCTATATGTTAAGTACAAGTGTAAGAAATGTAGCAATCATAAATAAAATTCAATCTTGAGATTTTGATGAATATTCATTTATTTTTATTTCTCTGAATTTATATATTTGGACCAAATCTAATTTTAAAAATTAAAAGGAAGAAAAAGGCCCTGACACATTTAATACCTAAGGGTCTCTAAGAGATTTAATTTAGTCCCGGGTTTATATAAATAAATATTGCTTTAAAATGATCAATATATTATCATAGTAAAACAAAATATTTGAGAGGAATTTATGATTATATCCCTGAGGTAAGGTCACAGCAAGAATAGTGAATGAAGTATATAATTTAAAGAAACTGCTTTTGATATGAATATGAATTGATATTAATCAAATGAGAATAAAGTGAAAGATATTTAAATAATCTAAATGAGAACCAGGAAAGGGGAAAGAAGCTGTATAAAGACTGTTAAATTGCAGGATTCCAACTTTGTCCTGAGCATGAATATTAATATTTATTTGGTTTTGCAGACAATATCTACATATATAGTGTAATATTTCAATAAATTCATTTTCATCCAACCAATAACTAATGCCAGCTTAGGAAATTTTTTATATCAAAGAAGCTTTTATCCCTGTTCAAATACAAGATTTCCTTTTGATTCAGCCCCTTCGCAATGCAATCTGAATCTTTATTTTTCGACCAAATTCATCTTAAAAAAGAGCGGTATTGTCAGCTAAGCACCACTTGCGTTATGCGAAGAATTTTTTACCAGCTGAAAAGTATGTAATGAATTTAAATTTAAACATATATAAAAAGGAAGTGATGAAATAAAAAAATGGATGTAAAAAAGTGGTTATAAATTATTGTAAAAGTTAAATACATAGAAATCATTCGTCGACAAGTTTTACTAACAAATATTAACCTTTACGTTGCGGGAACCCAAACTCGAAAAAGTTCCTTTGAATACGGGGATTCTGTGAAGAAGATAACAAATGCTTTCCCCTTTTTTTAAAAGCGATTGTTGTCCGATTTCGGCCACCCGTAGTGCTAATTGGTCATCTGTCCTCTCCGTCTTAACCGGGTTGCTTTTTTGAGGTTTTACTTTGTCTGGTCTCCTAGAAAAAGCTTTTTATCGCAGTTTTTTTTTTTTTCTGAAACACTAGTTTTCTGATTATATATATATACAAGAAATGACTTAAATTTTATGATATTAAATAAATTTTAAATAGAATAACTGCGGTATAATTATTTATCGTTGTCAATTTTTCAATCATATTTGTGATTAAATAAATTTCTCAAGAATAACTGAAGGTGTAAATTTAATTCTAATAAAACATGAACACATCACCGTGAATTTCATTTTGTTTTTCTTCAAACTCATTTATCTTTATTAAATGTAAACATTTATAAATAATGTATAAAATTCATAACTAATTTTTTTTGAAAATATTTTCATTTCTTTGCACAAAATAGAGAAAACAATTCTTAGCTATTTTGTAAGTTAAATGTATCTGCAAAATAGCATATATGATTGTCTGATATTTTGTTAATTTCAAATTTTTAATATTAATATATTGAGCTCATAAAAAACAAATACATTTTTTATTCCTAACATATTTCGGACGGTTTTCAATATAAATCACTAGTGACGTTTCCCTATTTTATTGTCGATTCTTATAATTTATAGTGATTTTTTCCCGAAAATTTCAATAAGTCATAGCAGTATAATATTTTTGAAAAGTACGCTGAGTTTTGTAGGCAATAAATAATTGATTTATGATTTTTTTTCTGCTTAAAAATTTACTAATACGTAACTAATCACCAGATTTAAGACGGTTAATTTAACCAAACTAAGATTAGATATGGTATGTTTAGAATTTGATACATAAGATTTCATTGATATAATAATATGTTGAAAAGTAGTTATCAAAAAAGAAAACTTTCAAAAAATCTTTAATGAATAAAGCTAGCATTCTAAATGATCAGATTTCGTAATTAGATACAACATTTGTACAAGCAGAGTATTTAGATTATATTTCAGAAATGCTTAAAATTAAATCTAGAATTCCTACTATTTTATTTGAGTTAAAATGTTTCTGGAAAATTCAAATGTCTAGTAACTTTTCAGTGAATTGAAATGAAGGCATAAAGATTTTAATATTTCTCTTCTGATGTTTGAATGCATAAAAAGCTACCAATTATTATTTATCATAGATTTAAAGAACCTCTTTCAATATTTTAAAATTAGAATCATAACTTTTAACGAATGATTATCTATAAATAATTAAAGCAACCGTTTTCATTAATCATAAAAAATAATGATGAAACTTACAGTTGGCTTAAAAATCACAATCCAAATGTATTTTTAGCCTGAAATATTTGTTCAAGTATTAAACTTTAAAAGTTAAAAAATCTTAAGTAGTCAATTCTTTAATGTTGTGTTAGAATAGTACATTAGTAACTGCGAAGTATATATGCCCGAGATTCCAGTCATAGAAGGGGAGGCAGGCATGAAGACAAAACAGTGTTGTGTCACTTTTCAATGTAAAACAGAATAATGATAGGGTGAAAGAAAAAAACCCAATCGTAGGTTCAATTTAGTTTTTTTGGACTATGACGAATGACGAAAAATGTAGCAATTTATCTAGGTCACCGATTACCTACACTACACCATTCCATCAGAAATGAAATTTCAAGTAATTCTTGATTCAAATAAAATTATAAACGGACATTATTATAAATTTACAAAATTTTATTGTTAAAAAATTAACAATTTACAATGGTTAGAAATTAAGCAACGGTGGAAAAGAATAATGTTTTCAATCGAGTATTACAAACTCATTCCATACCTCTCAGAAATGTTACTTAAAAAAATGTCGCCAAAGCAAGGTTCACAAAACTGGCTAGCGCCAACAGTGATTATAACTACAGCAGGACGAAATCTCCTGACCCTGAAGGGTATAGCACAAAAGGGCAGGGATTTTTATGAGGCAATTACGGTTCGCCGGGAAGTTCAAGTGGGGGGACGAAATCCAAGCTTGTTACTGGTACAACAGTTGTACCGACCCGTAAGGAAAGGTAAAAAAAATCTTGGTACAGCAGTTGTACCGCCCGTAAGCTAGAGGTTAAAAATGACAAATAGAAAATTCTTGCAAAATTTCTGTTTCTAAAATTTTATGCAGCATTGTTTGAAGACGGGAGAAGTAAGCACAAACTCATTCTCAAGGACTTTAATGTTTCAACTCTGTTTATTTGATGTTCACACTTTTTAAAATTTTAAAAATGTCGCTAACACCATATCGCTCACACATTGCACTGCACTTATAGTTGTAGAGTAGATGGCGTTGCAGCAACAGCGCTTGTCATTGGTTGCGGATCATTACGTTTCACATGGCAATGTTTGCATTCAACCAGTTTCAAATGTAAATAAAAATTAGACACAATTCAATAACATCAAGTAATTCAAAAAAAAAAAAAAAAAAAAAAAAAAAAAAATTAAGCTTACGCATTGTTTGGTAAAATACAGATTTCTGAAATGAATCGACTCTGTATGAATGTAAATTCCAGTTTGAGTTTTCACTTTAACTACTTATCTCCGTTTGTCTTCACCAAAATAAATATCAATTATTCTCCCTGATGCCCATTTTTGAGGTGGTAGGTTTTCATCCTTTAGAAGCCTTAACTGAATGATTTTCACATTCTTTTTTTCTACAATCTCCTCTGTAGTAAATTATTTAGATACTATATATGTCATTTCTTACAAGGATTTTTATGATTTGCGCCAGTTTTTTTTCCAATTAGATAAATGGTTGCCCTTAGCCTCGATTAAATTTGACTTTATAAAAGCATCTAATGGTCTATGAATTAAGATATGAAAAATGTAAAAATGGGCAAGGGTTAACACATCGTATACATCAGAATCGAATGACAGAGGTGCAAATGATCTTGAATTTAGATTCCTTCTATCTGTGTAATGACTGTAAGGAATTCTTCATTATTCAATCTGGTATTGCCTAAAACTCTTTTGAAATTTACATTTAAATGGTCTTACTCTGCTTATCTAAAAGCCTCCAAAAGTGGACTCTATGAGGCAGGAAGTTCCAATTAATTCTCTCAAACGACATATAACTAGCAAGGCCATCGTCAAAGTTCAGAATCAAATTATGTTACTTGCAAAGCACGTTTTTAATCAAGTAAAATTTATGGCGTTATCAGAAAATAATTTCGAACATAAACCTTTGCGAGCTATACACATCTTTTTAAACATGTGAGACATTAACTTTATAAGCCAGATAGCATCCTTCGGACCGAAGTGCACTTTTGATCTAACTGTCATGTTACTCTGCTACAAATCCTAAGATTGAGAGTTCTGTCCTTTGGCAGTCAGCCAAAATGGTGATACGTGACCTTGAATCTGCAACCTTCGTAAGCAGCTACGTACAGCTGTTGTGGAACCCTTTATCGACAGCAAAAGGAGTCAGGCGCATTAAATACAACAGCCAACATTACCACCTGCTCTCACAAATACTCGCCATAAGCTTGGTGCAATTCTATCTTTCGTCTAACCACCGACTCACTGGTGGGAAAATATGAGGTGAAAGCTCTATAAGCCAGATAATATTTATAATACACAGGCAACGGACTATGTATTGTGGTCACGTTACTCGGCTGCAAACCCTCAGATTACGAATTCAGACCTAGGGTAATCTGCATCCGCTAGTACTTTGGTGTTAACTTTATAAGCCAGATAACATCTCTCGGATCGAAGTGCACTTTTATTCCAACCGTCATTTACTTGGTTACAACTCCTAAGACTGGGAGTTCGGACCTAGAACAATCTGCATTCTTCATATATGCTACGATGGCCTCGGATGTCAAGTGACAGTTTCGAGGTGAACGACTTTTGTGATTAAGTACACAAAAATGCATACATAAATTTTATAATTTCCCTTCATTTGGTGCTTATACTTTCAAGAAATGGCTCGCAAAAATCCGTACTTGAGCAGTTAAATTGGAAGTCAGGAATTACGCGCGCTCTCGGTTACTCACTCATTAATTGTTCCACACCCGTGAGTTTAAATATACTTAATGCAAATTATCCGGAGAAAAATATTGAACAGATTTAATAAATATTATAATTAATTTTTACTTATCATTTTCCCTCATAAAGGAAGTTCTGTAATCGTGAAAGAATTCGAGTTCTAGATTTTGAAGAACCTCCAAATTTTATACTTCCCTGAGCTCGAAAGAAATATTTTTTTTTGAAAAAACCCGTCTGTGACAAAGATAACTCAATAAACGTTTTGAGCTAGATGGATGAAATTTGATAGACATTCTTTGCGACAGATCTGTAATTTTTTTTAATCAACATGTGAGCAAAATCCTTTCGAAAGATGCTGTTGGAATGTTTAGGAATATGATTACTAGAAAACAAAGAGAGCTATATAAATGAAATTGAGAACAGAATCACCGTCCATAAAGTGGACATCCATCAAATTTTTTAGCCAAAATTGAAGGACATTTGTTGAAAGTCTGTCAGTCTTTATTTTTAGAGGGACGGTAACTCGATATCTCAAAAATACAGTGTCTTAAATTTATGAAATTTTGTAAGCGTTTTTGTGACGACTGTGCAGGGCCTGACTAAGGCAGGGGCATAGGGGGCAGTTGCCCCCGGCGTCCACATAGTTGAGGCCGCCAAATCATATATAAATATTATTTTACGTTTTCTTTTTTGATGAATCTTCTTCATTACTAAAGTAGTGAAGCAGAAGAGGGGGGGGGCAAATAATTTTTTGCCCCGGGCCCCAATTAGGTTAAGTCGAGCCTTGCTATTTGTGTTAAATTTTTGTTTCATTCGGTTGGGGAAAACGCATTTAAAACACAAAATGCAGTTTTCGGATACCATTAATAACATGACAGGGATAGTTAGCCAAAAATTGGACAAGCATCATACAATAGATTCGGTAAAAAAGATATATTCGCGATAAAATTGAATAGTTCATGATTTTTGTATGCCAGTACCAGGCAAGGCTTTCTCAGGATAATACCCTTATTACAGAGTATGCGAGAAAATTTTGGATAGAACACCTTCGCTATTTGCTTGAATTTAGAATAAAGGCTGAAATTTCAAAGTAATTGTTGAATAATGGAAAAAAAAAGAAAAGAAAAAAGGATACAAAACCCGTAATAATGGCATAAAATAAAAGACTCAATTTATTGATCGAAATTTGTTGCAATATACTCTCTGCGGACTGAAATGCCAATTCCGCTATTTCTTTTCCGGTCATCAAAACATGCTTTTAATTCATTTTTGTGTAAATCTTTCAGAGTTAGGTGCAAATTTTCTTTTGTTGAATTAATGGACTTAAAAGCATCTAAACCCTTTCTGAAGAGAAACATTTCTACTCCGTATTTCATAAATGTTGTACAATGCATAGTACTGACATTTTTAAGTCCAAAATAAGAAATATCATCAAACAGAAAAAGGAATTACCGTCACTCATTACTTCTACATGGGAAAAAGATTCTAAGTAAATTATTAAAAAAAACTATGTACTATTTCAAATATTTATAAAATAAAATTGCTACGTCAGAGCGAAAATTGGTCAAATCAGTTGTAAAATCTTTAAACTTCGATTTATAATAACGATAAGTAAAATAATAAATCCCGATTTAAAAGGAAAAAAAGATTAATATCCTCTAGCTTTTGCAGAGAAACTCAAATCAGTTTGAAATATTTTGTACGAAAATTAATTAACAGGAGATAAATAGAAATACATCGTATACAGCAGATGAAGCATTGGTTAACCTACAAGACTACAATTCACATGTTTTTAAAAATGAAGAGGAAAATGTATAAAATTAATTTCGTCAAGGTAATGAAAATTACTGCAAATGGTTTATGACTATCATAAGATTTTTCCACGGTGAGAAATTTAAAACTGTAGGATAGAAAAAAAAATGTTAAAATCAGCTGAATGAACTGTTAAGAGAAAGGTTTATTTTCGATATTTAAAGAAGAAATTCTGTTTTTTTATCCCAACTTTTATTTAACTTTTGAAGAGTGAACTTTATTAAGACATTTTTTCAAATCAAAATTCGAAAACTACAACAGTCTTTGAAAAATTAGAAATTGATATAGACATTGCATATATACATTTCTAACATATTCCCACCAAGCCACCTGACGTTTCACCTATATTACCACGGTGACCTGGTGGTAAGGTCTTAACTTCGGAAACAGAAGGTTTCGAATTCGTGGCCCGATTCCACCAATGTACCACCGTGTAAACGGTCTAGTGAACGCTAAATCCATGGATGCACAACGTTCTCCCATTGGCGTGGTGTAAAAGTTAGGAAAATGTTTGCCATCTCAGGTGTCGTCCTCGCCAGCTGGCTGCGGCTCAGAATAACGAGGTCCTTCCAAAATATCTTTAAAACGTGGCGCTAATGTTACTAACTAATTAATGACTTTTCACCTATGCATTATTGTCTATCTAGTTATTATCTATTGTTTATCTAGTTTAATATTTGAAGACTTCTTTCTAACCCATTATGAGCGATTTTAAGAAAAAAGTTATTAAGATTATTCTATATTTTCTGTGGAAAAGTTATTTAAGGTGGATGTCTAAAGTGAGTTAAATGATTGAGAATGAAGCTCCTTTGTTGCAATCTGAAAGCTATTGTGCATGAAATATGTGTTATGACTTTCTGTAGATGCCGTTCTTGTATAATTTTCTGTAAAATTTCTCTAATTTTCTTTTGTTTTTTCTTATAGATATAACACTTTATTGTACTTCATATATTTAGTATAGAATTTTGGCATTTGATTTTTTTCCCCGGATGGGAATGTTCAGATAGTCATTGAAAAGAAAAAAAAATTTAAGTCAGTAACTCTTTTATATGCATTTAAAAAATACAAAACTTTAAAAAACAAATCTTTTTGTCTACATCCTGTCGTATTCTTAAAGGAAAGCCAATGGTTTATTTTCCCCCTTACTATACATTAGTTAGTCACCTAATTAGTAAAGACAATTCAGAATAACAGATCGTTACAATTCCAGTTTCTCTTAAGTTAGCAACCTCCAGCATTTCAGGAAAGCGGTAGAAATGGATTAGAAGTAAATATCCGTGGAATTTAGACGAAAAAAATCTTATCAAGAAAATCCCGATGCAGATATTTAGTCCAGAAAGTAGGCTATCATATAAAATGTTGAAAAAGAATCTTTGTATTTTAATTAATACCTTTAAATCATTGAGAAAATGTGTAAGCCACCTCTGGATATCAAGAAAAAAGAATTAAAGCAATAAAATTCGTGAAAAAATAGCTGTAATTAGTAATAGATTATTTTCTTATACTCTAATGTAAGTATTTGCTTGTTATGATTTATTAGAAAAAAAGCTTTAAACAAATTTTGAAGTTTAAATGATTATTTTATAAACATTGTCAAGCGGGAAAAAATTCGAGTAGCTAAATAAATCATATTCTAATTTATTATAAATAACTCATTGTATATTAATTTATGTGATTTTTATTATTTGCTCGAAACGATTTACATTCTTAATATTTATAGTTCTAAAATTTTGAATATTTCACAAAATTACGTCTTTGTTAAATAGGCTGGTAACAATTTTAATTTATCTCTCCCCCTCTCGCCACTTTCAGTCCAGCGATTCTATTTTGCTGGAGGGGAGAATAAGAGCTTTTACGGAATTTCAAATCTAACTCTTTGGTTTTAAGATGTCACTTTAAAATGACCAACGGTCAGCATATCAAAATTATTCAGAACGCCAATGCTACTTTACAGAAAATTTTAACTTGTACTTTAGACGAGAATCGCTGATAAATTCTTAATGATGTCTTTCTGGGAATTAATTAGATTAGCCCTGGAAAACCCGAAAAGAAAGATAAAAAAGGTAGTCTTAATTATCATTCGACCATTCCTCTTTTATCACCAAATGAATCGACTGTTATTTAATTACGTAAATTTTGTCTTCCGACATCTCCTGTAATTTAATTAGTTCGGAAAGTTGCACCATTAATGCACATGTTTTAATTAAATTGAAAAGGATATATTCTATCGTGGAGTAGGAGGATTTAGTACAGCATTCCATTAAAGAAACTATAAGAATTAATTTAGGGAAAATATAATGAGAAAAAGAAGACAAATTTATAAAGTTGATATCTCGTAATGAAAGTCGTGTTCTTTAAGAAAATAATTCCATTTTATAGAAATTCAAGGTTTATTCACTTATTACAGACTAACCATGACAGGCTAAACCGTTTGACAAATACCAAATTAAGATAAACATTAAGCATTATATATTAACTATATATTGGAATACTTAATTTATATATTATTATTGGGATACTTAACTTATTTATATATTAACTTATATATTAACATTATATATTGGAATATGAACATTAAGATTAACATTATATATTAACTTGAAGACAGGGGATATGAACTTCGGAATGATTTAAAAAAATAATTATAGTTTTAATTAATTAAAAATTAAGGTCAGGGATATTATAACCTCTCGAAATTTTATTGCATAAAATTTTTAAACACTGTTTCAAAACTTAAAAAGCCCCTTTTTTAATGATACTTGTCTGCAGCTCAGTAAAATAAAGTAGTGGATTGTAGTTTTTTAAACAGTTTATTGTGAAACTCAACAAATATACAAATCAAATTATTTAAAAATAATAATATTTAAATCACAACCTCTCTTAATAGGAAGTAGATGTAAAAGTAATAAATTTGAGCAATTCGTCCCCTGATTAGTAGAGGAGCAACTATCACTGCGTCCAGCTCGCACGATAACGTAGTCTGAACTGAGGGGTTTCCCCTTTTCGCCACCCTGGAAGGTGTTGGTGAGCAGTCAACTGTCTCCAAACCCAGCAGGGGTTGGCCGACTGCGAAGTGAGCGTAAACAGATACTGTTTGAAAGTCATGCGAGTTTTCCTGAATTTCGACAATATCAAAAAAAAAAAAAATAATAATGTTTTGACAGATTTCCACACTATTATTTCATTGTTTCAACAAATATTTAATCGAAGGGTTTCCTCCCATTGATAAAAAAGCTAAAAAAGGCGAATTCTATTAAATAGGAATCTAAATAATTTACGAATTTGTATTGCTTATAAGACAAATACAAGGGATAAAAAACTCCTAAGCACTGAATAAAAATAAGAATAAAATGAAAGATCTTATGCAAGCTTAAAAATAAGTCAAGATAAAAATGGATTATTTAGCAAGGAAGCTAAGAAAATAACAATGAAAACAATATAGTAATCGAAATAAAAAAAAAGCTAAAACTATTGAGTAATAATATTGTTATTTTTAAAAAACAACAGTGAGATTAAAATAACTGAATTCAACCAATTCGAAAAGCACGGTGTGAAGCAATCTAGTTTTGACAAATGACGGAGGCATTTCAAAAAATAAACTTAAGTCCATCATTAACAGACATGATAAAGGAATGCCACTTTATTGTTTTCTTTTGAGGATGCAAAAAGCGATGAAGTGTAGGAAGATTATAACGAGTTCCATTATCAGGCAGCATGACATAGACATTTCACTCTATTTTAACAGAGGCGATGGTCAAAATCATAATCACACACACACACAAAGAAGATTAAAAAGAAATCTGCTATGCATATTTCAATGTATCATGTCAGAAGATCATTTCTGGAACGGCAAAGCACCACGTGTAAGTTAAATTATATTTTTATTCATTTTAATCATTTCATTGAATGAGTCACTTTGGTATAGCAAGCGATCCAAAAAACTTTGTCTCGCCTTTATTGTTTCAAAAAATATCCCATTTCCTATTTATTTCATTTCACATAATTACGCTCTCAAAATGACATTTTTCTTGGTTTTATTTGCTGTAGTCATTAACTTATAACTTTTAATCAGAGCTTTTGTGAATGCAATGGCAACATGTTATTAAAAGCTGATTTTTTGAGATGCCCGTGCAGATAATAAAATTAGTATTTTTCGCCTACGTATTTTTGTTGACCCCAAAAACCTCATCCCGAAAACATGTTCTAACATCATAAAAAAAGAAAAGAAAGGATTTCAACTAATCATGGGCATGTCTCTTTTTCTTTCCGTATTGAAGGATGCAGAAACATTGAAAAAAAAATAGAAAGAATGGTCCTCCCGAAACTTTCTCGCATGTGCTGTAATAAAGATGTTATCACATGAAAATTATTGAATAGCATGGGCGCACAATAATTGCGAAATATTAACTTAAGGCACAATTTATCTTTTTTATTGAACAATGTCATGTTATGTTTGGCGAATTTTTCTGTGTTTAGTCCCTGACATACGTTTAATAGTATCCAAAAATCGAATTTTCGTTTTAGATGCTTTTTTTTCAGCCAATTGAAATAAAAGTTTGACAAAACTACATTTGTAGTCATAAAATCATATACCAAACTTTATCCATTTAAGTCACTGTATCTTTGAGTTATAGCGTTTGAATGTTTCTAATGCCGGCGCTCTGGCATAGAGGTAGAGCGTTTTCCTCATGATCTGGGCGTCCCGATTAGTGCAAGACTGTTCCTCTGTATACTATCTATGAGGTATGCAAATGTGCCCCCCTGTGAAAAGGGGTTGTGCATGCGAATGTGATGAGCGTGTAGCTAAGCCGTACTCCTGTCCTAATTGGCGCTACGTCAGAACAAGAGACGCTCACTCGACTTAAAATCACTGACGCCCGTCAGCGATCTTGTCCATGGCAAGGGCCATTATTAAGATGTTTCTGATAGATGGTCAATATTTCTTTGGATTTGGCTCAAAATTTGATGGGGGTCTGCACTATAGATGTTAATTAAGCCTATCGAATTGCATCTATATAGATCACTTTATTTTGTTGTTAGCGTGTAGCATGTAATCAAACGACCTGGCAAAAATATTTTTTTCTGAACAAATTTTGATAGAGAATTATGCTATTTTAGTACCGTATATGAAATTTAATCGGCCTAGATCAAAGTGGATTCGAGCTATTTTTGTTAAAACAGATGGCCATTTTCCAAACATGTATATATTTTTTTAATTCAGGGAGGTATAAAACGTGAAGATTTCTCAAAATCTCGAGTTCTAATTTTCTTACGGTTACAATACTTTCTTTAAACTAGTTATATTAGAAAGCAAAAATATTTTAAAGAATCCCACCACCATTCAATATAAAGGGAATACGTCATCACTTTACATTTTCTCTGATGGTTTCATGAAGAGATGCTGTGACATATTTATTTCACGGACAAAAACTTCTACAGGGTATGACAAGCAAGTCTCTTCGTTGCATTTTTCTGATGGATCCAGACAGCGTTTAAAGACAGGCTGTGGTATATTCGAATAAAACTGCTCTTTTTTTAGTGAGAAATTTCATGGACAGAAAATTTCCGCTCGACATAACATGTATCGGGCATACATCATTAATGGTATTCCTGGCGATCCTAAATAATACTTAAAAAGGCTTTTATCTTTAAATTCAACATCTTTTTTTTCAAATCAAATTTTATAGATGAGATCTTCTAACTGTCATGGCGTTAATGAGCTTGCTTAATCATTGCATCTTTCTGAAGGATTTAGAAAGTATTAAAAAACGTGGTATATTCAAACACAACAAGTGTCATTTTAAAATTTTATTTCACGCACAAGATCTTTTTTTGATATTATATGACATTAGCATTTCATCTCATACCTTGCAGAATTCAAAAAAGAATTAAAATTGAATTATAAAGGAAAGAAAACATTTCAGAATAAAATTTGTTAGTTTTTTTTATCTATCAGTACAATAGATCTTTCTGGAATCAAACAATATATTCATATAAAACTTGCTTTTATTAACTATTGCTTTATTTTACAGTTTTAAGAATAAAAGTAATATTAACATTCTGAATAATTATGTATATGAATGCCTTAACAAATTCATTTCATGTCCCAATTTGTGAATATATTGCGCATGGCTATTTTAATAATAAAACAAAAATGGAAGGAAATCACACGATCAAATACTTGAGGAAATAAAAAATATTCTTTATCCATCAAATATTTGAATAATCTTTATTTCATAAAAATATTTGATGAAATAAAGAAAATGTTTTCAATTTGATTCACAACAATGGAAATATTGTGAAATATATTTATAAGTTAATCAAATCTAAACCATAGAATTTGCAATAATCAAACTAGCTTCATTGAAAAGATATTTGCTTCAAATAACGAAAGTGTAAAAATCTATTGTATGCGAGACAATTTTTGGAAATTAAAACCAAAAATAATATTTTTTAACTAAATTAAAATTTTAATAAAAATAAAGAAAAAAAACCCTTCCGGGTTGCACATTCTCAACCTCCAAAATATATCTGGGAAAAATTTGCTAGCTCTAAATCAAACAGTTTGGATAATTGATCCTCCCCCCACACACAAACACACACACACACACACACACACACAGAGAGAGAGAGAGAGAGAGAGAGAGAGAGAGAGAGAGAGAGAGATTCACCTGTATTACCCTATTGCCTTTGGCTACTATTTGGTTCGCCAAGATTAATAATTGTTAAAAATTTGAATTGTTTCCACAGTAAATAATTGTAAAGTTAAAAATTTTGGATAGATGTTTAAAATTATTTCAAAATCTTACACCCATTTGTTTATTGCGCTTTGCATTCCTCAAATTTTTCGTCTGCATCTTTATACATCCAATTATAGTATAATAATGAAAAAAAATTTCGAAAAGTTTTCGATCATTGCTTGACTTTGAACCTAAACTTACTCTCTCTCACACACAGAAAGAGACACAAAGAGAGAGAAAGAGAGATAAGAAAGGCCAATTAGAAAAAAAAAACTCTCATTAAAATGGGTGATTTTCAACTAACCTTTTAAGATAGCATTGAATCCTTTTTCCAAGCCTTGTTTACTGATAACACGTTATTGTGTCATAATTTTGGAAGATATAGAAATACGCAATTTGGTAAGATATTTATTCGTTTGCTATGGCAACATATTTTCTTTTAAACTGGTATGTGTCCAGAAAAATAGGTTTAGCTTCCGTGACGATGTTTTTTTTTTTATGAATGTCATTCTTTCAAACGGTTTACAGAATTTAAGAAACATCGGAAGGTAAGTAAGGAAAACATAATTTTAGTATAAAAAGAAAACGCAAAAGTTTTTTACTTTGGATTAAGCTTGTTGGTAAGCAATCTTAAATTTCTTGATAGTATTTTTAATGAGTTAAATATATGTAATTTTAGAGTTCAATTGCCAATCGCATTGTATTTAAAAAATATCATTTCATATACTTGGGCATAATTGTCTGTAATTGGAAGATACATGCTAAGCGGCCTGGCTTGCAGTGCACACACACATGATGTGATGTCTGAAGTGATCCATGTTTTGAAGATATTTATTATTTATGAGTATTAAAAAGCCTATTGGCTACATAGTACAGTATTTTTTTTAGATAATTAAACAAAATCGGGGGGGGGGGAGTAGTCTCCAGGAAATTTTCTCGCATAATTTCTAAATTGAAAATCTTATTCCTCTTCCCACCTTGGATAAAGTTGCAGACCTTGGGCAAGGCCATGAGTGTTAGACTTTAGATTTTTTATTTTCAGAGTTTCTCGCTAGATGGGTAGACGCTTCATAAAAGTATATATATATATATATATATATATATAATAACCTGATTATTGTTAATCATAGGCCATTGGCGAACTAGCTAGAAAGAATATTTTGATTCGCCAGTAATATTAATGAATTTATGTGATTAGATAAATACGAAAACCGAACATGTATTTTGGGAACTGTTTTCCGACATAAAACTGCAATTGTAATTGTAAGTTCGTAATTTCATAAATTATGGTGTTGATGAACTGATCGAAAATATACGTAAATGTGTATTTAATCCTTTGAAGTCCGAAAAATAATTAGAGACAAAATTATTCACCTAATACAAAGATTTTTTTATTGCTATCAAAAATAAACATATATAATTCTTTTAAGTCGAATTTTTTTGAAAAATTAATTTACATCTCTTAACCATTATATAGGCGTTTTTAACAATTAAATTTGAAAAATAAATAAATAAAACGTCAAAATGATGCACAGTCTTGAATGTCGAGTAACATTCGACATCGGACCGTAAAAGGTTAAGTCTCATTGAGGTCTCAAACATCAAAATTCATCAAAATCAGATTTTTTGATGACTGCAGTACTGTCTCTTTATATACTCTATATAAGAAAAAGTTAAAGGGATCATGTCCTATTTATAATATTTCAAGAGAATGAATCTTGTGATATCTTCAATAGAGTATTTTTATTGAAAAATTTAATTAGATTTATTTTTAAATGTTCTCTGAGGAATTATTTTAGACTTAATTATTTAAGATAACTTGCGAGAGAATTACATATCCAAGAGACATAATTCCTGTTGTTGTTTTTTATGGCACTTTTTCAAGCCCGTTTCATCGATTTAAGGCCTTTCAGCAATTTAAACCGATTGAGCGACTCTCGTTTTTCAGTAGCGCCAACTACGACCAAGAGTATGATTTAGCTAAACACACGTCATATCCTTTTTTAGGGGGCAGACTTCATTCATGCATTTTTATTCTTTCATCCACAGATCGTAATTTAGGTCTGGAGCAGAGAATGATCACCTCTGACCCAGTACCATTAATCTTGACATGGAGAACTTCGTGATCACGACAGATTTAACGAGGGCCAGCCACTACACACTCGGGGAATCTTCGACCGGTGAGGTTCGAACGCGCTACCTTAGGAATACGAGTTTAACGCTTTGCCAGCTATTCTAGCCCCTTACATAACTCCTTTTTACAGTTATATGCACTTTAATTTCCAATTCCTCAATTCATAAGTAAGCAAAGTGGTATAAAAACCTTTATTATATCGCGTACAAACAGGGATCAAAATTAATCTTTGGTTTTCTTCTCTAATAAACTGGTAATAGGGACTAATTTATAAAATTGTGTCTCCAGTGTGTAATTTTTCTATGGTTATTTTGAGTATCATGGAGTAAGTCTTGTTTGAGACATAGCAGATTTTCTTAGACGGAAGACTTTTAAGTCAATTCCATAGATATTTATATTTTATACGGATAAATTTCTGAATAAAGAAAATTCATAGTATTAGCAATAAAGAAGTCAATCATTTGATAACAGAAAAATAATCTTTTGGTGTATTCTATTTTATCATTACTTTTACTTTTTGTTTAAAAGATTAGGCCGGGATAGCCTGGTTGGTAGTGCGTTGGACCCGTATTCCTTAAATGGTGAGTTCGAACCTCGCCGGCCGAAGATTCTCCTGGTGTGCAGTAGCTGGCCCTCGTTAAATCTGTCGATGTCACAAAGCCCTCTATATCGTGAGTAATACCACTGGTGGTATTGGGCTGAATATTTAATTACAATCTGTGGGTGAATGAATTGCGTGAATGAAGTTCGCCACGTAAAAAGAGGTTGTGACGAGTGTAAGCTAGAAGCCTTGGTTGCTCAGGGCTCCATACCCTCAGAAGCTACTGCGCCCCTTCTTCCGTTGTAAAGTGGAACACGGCGACAACAACTTAAAAGATTTGGCTAATCTCACTTGATATCGGCAATTGTTTCATTTTCTAATTCTTCTCAACAGCACACTTGAAAACTGATGAATCTGAATATGCCTTAGGAAATTTTAGTCTTAAGTCGTAGTTTGAGATACAATACAGAAGATCAGCTAAATATTAGATAAAACCGTTCAATTTTTATTATATCCGCAACTTTTGCATTTGGCATTGAAAAAAAAAAATTGGAAATTGATTGTCTCTCTAAAACTTTTTCGCGTACTTTTTAATAAACTGTTATTCTAGAGAATTCCCCAGGCGGCACCTCGAAATGAGGATGAGATGCTTCCGGAATGGTGATTGGATCTCGCCACCCTTGTATAGCAAACTAATAGGTGGGGTTAAACTCTTTCCATCAATGGCAGGACGTACTTTCTAAGGGAGGATTATACCGAGGCCAACATGACCATAAGGATTCAACCACAGTTCCATCAATGGTGCTGTTGCGGTGGTCCAGTCATTCAGTTTTATGGCTTAAATCCACGTGCGGTCGAAGTCTAGTTATGACTACTACTTATTATAGTGAATGCATAACATTGGCGTACATTAGTTAAGAAGTATTCACTTTTGGCATGAATTCCTGCGATGGTGTTAAAATTACCCGAAAATCGAATTTTTAATTTAGACGGGGTTTTCCTTAATAGCTTAAAACAAAAATTTGACACAGAGCTACACTGCAGTTACAAAATAACTTACAAAATTCCATAAATGTAAGCCATTGCGTTTCATTGTTTCTGAAAATACGGACTATCAGTCGGCCACCCCCCAATAAGATTAGACTTAAATTTCGATTGATGTCTATAGAATAGGTGTTGCCGGCGTCCTGGCACAGTGATAGCGCTTCTTCCTCGTTATCTCGGCATCCGAGGTTCGAGTCCCATGGCTGTCCTTCTGTGTTCCATCTGTGAGGCGTGTGAATGTGTCCGCCTGTGAAAAGGGGCTGTGCAAGTGAATGCAATGACTGTATAGCTAAAGTCGTACTCTTGGCCCTAGTTGACGCTACTTCAAACAAGAGACGCTTATTTCGGCTTAAATTCGCTGATGTAACAGCAGGTTTGTCCATGGCAAGTGCCATTAACAACAACAACATAGTTGTTAAATCTATACCGAATTTAATATATTTAAAAATTTCCGTTTTGTATTTATCGTGTAAAGTTATTTCCGAACCAAATTTGGTTTAAACAACGTATATCGAATTCATTCGTCTGATTCCAAGAGTTTTAGAATTGTCTTTGCCACAGATAGACGGAAAGACAGATATTTTGCAAAAATGTGTTTTGTGATATTATGGATTTCTAAAACATGGAGATTTGTCAATTTGTTACTCGATTTTACAGGATTGTATTACCTTCTCTAGACATCGTTTATAAAAAAGTAAAAATTAATTAAACAATAAAAGGTTTTTCAGAAGAAATTTTGAATTTCAATTCATCAAATTTTTTTTTGTATTACAGCTCTCAATTAAGGTAATGAGATATCAGTCTTTTAAATTGCATTTTATCGACTATCAATAAAAATTGATAAATTAAAGTAAAGAAATAATTCTTTTGGAAAAAAAATAATTTGAAATATTTCAATTATGAATAATCTGTATTGTGCTTCATTTGAGATTAACATTAAATTAATAAATTCAAATATATATTCTTGTTTAGTAAAATAATATCCCTAAGTACCAAAAAAGAGAACATGATAGTTGAAATAAGACTGTTTTATTAAAATTACATCTGTCTTTGAAATTTGATGTAACTAGTTACAAAGAATATATGAAATTACAGTTTTTGCTAATATCTGCGAATGGAATAAGTTTTGTTCACAAATTATTGATTTTGGTTTACTTTTATACCTATTTATACTTTCATTTGATTTTTCTTTTCTTTTCTCATATCGGAGTTATATTCTTAATTGCGCTTAACAAATTCAGCTTTCATTCTAGAGCTAAATTTAATTTTAGAACGATTGAATCAAGTATAAATGATGCGCAGCATTAAGCCCACTGCCAAGTTTCTTACGATAACGCACATTATTACGTTTTATTGACTTTGCTTTTAATACAATTTTATGTTCCGTTAAATACAAAGGCAAGGAAATTGGATTTCCTGTTACCTATTAGGATATAATGATGTTAAATAAGACGTTCTCCGAAGTGTAGATAATTTCTTTTGCTATTCATCGAAACATCTCTAAGTATTTCGTATTCCTAGAAAAATATTTCCGTTAGTTAACATCTAAGTAAATCAAACATATTCTTACTTAATTCTTTCACTAGAAACTATTCATCATTAATGTGAAAATTTCATTTAAAGGAGTGATAATAACAACGATTAAAAGAGACAATTTAATTTAATGAAATTTAAGAGATTTGTTTGATCAACTGGAAATATTTCTAATTCCATTTGAAAGATCGTATTATTCTCAAATCGTATTCATTTTAAGTTTTGTAATAGCTCTTATAACCCATTTAGCATGTAGTTACAGTGCGTATTAAAGTTACAAGTATATTTATTTCTCTGTAAAAAGAAAATGGATTCATGTACACTTCATTAAATGTATTGGTTCAAATCTGCAGTATTTCTGAGCTGAAAAGAACTATAGCAGGAAAGAGAGATTTGCTGCGATTCTAAAATGAGGCTCTATAAATATCATATAAAAAATTCTTGACCTTTGCCACCACTTGGTAATTTGTAGATCAGTTTGTCTATATTAGTGAGGAAATGGCGGTTCTAGAAAACACAGGAATTTTGTTGCTATAGCTATTAAAATATGAAATTTGAACATTCTTCATGAGAATTTCGTAGCTACAGCGGGAAATAAAAGACGCAGCATTCTTTCAAGGAAGAATTTTTTCTTTTAAGTGTAATCGAATTGCAAGTGGGGGCTGAAATTATAATTGCTCTTTTGATGCTTATTTAAAGATTTACTGTTTGGACGTGTGCTTTTGATATCTGCAAGTGCTGCTTTGGCTTTATTTTGCTTCTACGTTTTGTTTGTTTTATTGTGGGATAACATATCGATATACTTTATCGAACTTTTTGGACTTCTTTCGCTGTACACCCATCAGTCTGTGCAAAAAGGAAACATGAGATCATGTATAGTAAACATAGTAAATAACAAATGAAATTTTTTTCTCTGAAGAAAGCTTAATTAAAACAAATTTTTAATTTTTCAACCTACTCAATGTTCATGTAAGGAAAATAGTAATTCAGGAATGTAATGCGATTTGTTTAAATACACTTTTCTCCTTCATTTTTTATTTTGCTCTTCATTATAACAAACTACAAAATGTTTAATGGTTTTTTTTCAATCATTAAAAAATGTTCAACATTAAAATCCATTGTTTAAATACTGCTGAATGTTTAAACACAACACATAATTCCTTTAATCCGCATTTAATTTTCTTCCTATTTTTTTTCTTTTTTTTCTCAATTCTCTTTTGCCATCTTGTACCACAGTAACACGAAATGGCATTCTTCTATAATTTTGCAAATATTGTATAATACAATGAATTATTTTAGTTTAGTTTGGTTATATTAACGTCTCCTATTAAATCAACACTAGAATGTTTTGGGAAGGAATTGAGAATAATGAATACTGAGAATTAATTTTGAAGTCGGGAACTACACCTCCACCTCTCCACACCACTTCACATCAGCAGAAGAATCAGCTGATGGATTTAACGTAACAGCAGATCTCTTCACACGACAGTTCTTTGGTGGAATCGGGTCCAAAATCCCTATAGCACAAGTACTTTACTGCCAGGCCTCCGTGGTCCTACACTATAATGAATACTGAGAATTATTGTATGCTGTGTTAATAATATCATAAAATATACAAAAAGTACAGATATTTTTAAAAGCAAAGTTACTTGAAATTTTGAAAAGTAAAAATATTAATTTTAGTTTAATAATTCATTAAATTTGAGATTTTATTTAAAAAAAGATTATTAAGAAATTTTTATCAATAAAAGCGAATAATTCTATTAATAACACAAAATAAAATAAAATAAAATAAAAGCATGCATTTCCCTGTATGTATGAGTTGGATTAGTAAAAAAATAGGTCTTTTGACTTAGAGTTATCAAATTTGACACGGATGTAATTTAGAGAGTTGAAATGTGTACGAATTTGAATTGTTTTGAAATTTTATTTCAAATTCAATTAATTATAAATTTATTGATATATTGGTTTCTCTCAAATTAAATTTCAGAAAATGTTGCTAAAATTTTTTTTTCTAAAATTCAAAATTCAAAAATTGTTTTTTAAGTAGTTTGTTTCATAATTTTAAACAATAGTATATATATTTTTAATGAAATTCAAATATTTTGTATTGTTATTATAAACATTAAATTATTAAACTGTTATTAATTGTAGAAAATTGAGAAAATATTTTTCTTAATGTAACTGGAAATACAATCTCAAATTATATCTTGCAAAAACAATAACTATCAAATGAATCGCATAGATATTTGATATGGGTATAGATGCGCATAGATAGATATGAGTATAGATGCGCAGAGATATTTTTAAGAGATAAACTTTAAATTTTCAAATATATAATGTTGTGTATACTTTTTAAATAAATTTCATATCTCTTACATTGGTAGAACAAATATTAAATTGGTAGATTGATATTTACAGTTAAAAATTAAGGATGAACTATTTTGTTGAAAAAGTTTTGACTTAAAAATTTAAATACGGCATCAGAAATCAAAATTTCATTGCTACTGCATATAATTTGCAATTTAAAGAAGTTACCCAGACAAATAAGCTCTTATTGGAGCCACAATGTCATAGGTCTCCATTCCATTACAAATGTTTCTGCATCCAATAAAAAAATAATTTTAAATTTTACAAAACAACGTAAGTTTAATATTGTTTAAATAGTAAAACAATTCCTTGTTGATGTCAATGAATCACAAATAACAGTTGCCATATAAAGGGTTGATATGAAGTTAACGTTAAATAATATTCCTTGTGAATAATTTTGTAGCGAAAGATAATTAATTTTATATGATACATTATCGCGAAAACAACATATTTAACTGAAAATTGCTGTACAGTGCAGCTAAAAACATTAATTTCCCGTTTTTTATTTAAGAGCATTGATCAAATTTGTGATATCAGTACATTAAATTCTGTATTAAACAATATGATAGAACAGTTTTTATTCTTTTTTTATCTGTTATAACAAGCAATAAGACAATAATGAAAATAGCCACAAGAAAAGGATATTTTTATTCGTAATCTGTTTTTGATTATTTATGCCTTTTTTTGAAAAACATCCGATTTTTAATAAAATATTCAACATTGTCCTTAAACTATTTATTTAAATTAAAATAAATCAAATTTAATTTTAAAAACTAACTATATGTAGTTATAATTTTTTTTCTTTTAAAACTCTTCCATTTATTTCTTTATTATACACTAGCTGACTTTGGCGATCACCTGAACCTAAGATTCGGAAGTCAATGAATCGGTCAAGGTGGACCCAACGTATGGCCACCCAGGTCACCTGATTTATCATTCATTGATTTCTTTCTGTGCTGGGCCATGAAATACCATATGTACCAGACCCCCGTTGACAGTAAAATAAACTCTGTTGCTCGCATAGTCGCAGCCACAGGTGTTGCTCAAGATATACCAGGTGATTTTGAAAATGCTAGATGGTCAATGCAACGTCCCTGTTTTTTGAGGACCTGTTGTAAGCTTCTACTTTATCTTGTTGGATTAAAAGTCACATTCGTAGCCATTTAACTGTAACGTTTCCTTGTTTTCCTTTTACTTGTCCATTTTGTCCATGCAGAGGATGTTTAAAGGCATACTTCAGAAAACCAATTTCATCTCCCTACGAAATTTGAAGGATAAGTTTTGAACCGCCCTGTATTTTTATATCTTTTATTTTTACTTTTACTTTTGGGGAATTGAAATGAGTTCGAAATCAATTCTCTTAACAGTTAGATATCTTTTGAAGATCAATCATTGAGAAGCCACTTTTTTATTTGAGACCATCACCGCATGTCAGTTTCGTGACACTCAGTGTTTAAAGTCGAAAATCATGAAAAAATGAGACAAAATACTACCTAGCAGCTATTATTAAATCAAGACAAAAAAAAGGCACCGACGAATCAGCAGTAAATTTAAAATCTATCTGAAGCCCCCAGCAAAATACAGATATTCTGCAAAATTGAATAAAATTTATGATATATTACATTACCAAAAATATCGTCAAACACTTTGTACTTATTTATATCAGAGAATCTCAAGAAAAGCTCGAATAAAAGGGTTCGAACTTTAATTGAATTACTCTTTGCATTTAAATAAATAACCAAGACATGAATAAATAATTTGAAAACTGTTGTAATGAAATAATTTTATTGAAAATATAACTTGAAACCTTCCACTTCGAGGAATTGATATCTTTTCTTTGTTTACGAATAAAAATAAATTAATTAATTAAAATGTATATTCTGGTGCAGTAAAAAATTATCCAGTGCCAGTAAAACGGAGTTATTTGCAAAACAGATATTGATTCATTAAAGTAATATCTATCTTAGAAATTTATCTCTGATGTTTACAAAGAATGTCACCAATTACTTTTGTCAGTGAATGGAAAACGATTGTTGTTCACAAATCATTGTTTTTTTTCTCATTTTTGCACCAATACAGTGTTTATTTCATTTCATTTATCTTTTTAATATCAGAGCTATTGATTTAATAAATATTTAACAAACGTCGAAATTAAACATTCTGAAAATTAATTTAATTTCAGAAGGTTGAACAAATGGAAATGAAATGCTTTATAAAGCATTCTGTTAATTTTTTAAAGACGATAAAGCTTATTTCCTTTTATTGACTTTACATCCAATACGATTTTATGTTCCGTTAAATGCAATAACAAGGAAATCGGATTCTTAATAATTGAATTGGAAATGACAAATTTAAATGAAACATTCTTTGAAATATAAGATAATTTCTATTGCAATTCATCCGTATATGTTTTTGAAAATTTTGTCTTCCTAGAGAAACATTTACGTTAAATAATAACAAAGAAAATTGAATGCGTTCATACTTGATTCCTTCAGTGTAAACAATTCATCGTTAATTTGAAATTTCTGTTCAAACGAAAGATAAAATAGCTATTAAAAGAGACAGCCCAATTTTGTGAGCTTCCTTTGATTTACATGTTTTGTTTAACAAGAAAACCTTACTCGTTCTGATAGACAAATCAGAAGTTGAATTGTTTATAAGTCGAATTTATATTTTTTTCGATAAATTTCATTGAAAGAATTATATAATTTTATAGATAATCTTTATAGTCCTATTTGTGCGTATATATTACAGATGTATACATAATAATCTATACTAATAATAAAAAGGAATTCAAATCTAACTAATCTCTAAAGGTCAAACCATTTCACCTACTGATACTAAATTTGGCACTTTTATATGTTGGAAAGTGAAAATGGGAATCTTGAAGCATTGTTTTTAGAATTTTAATAAATTAAAAATTAGGATGAATTTTGGCTTTTTTTCCATGATAATTTCCAAAAATAAAACAGAATTTAAAAAAAAAACGTTAAAAAATATAATAAAAATTTAATAGTAGTGTCATTTTTATGAACTTTTAGGTTGTAAGAATTTTTTTTTGCTTATTTTATAGCAATACATTATATTACGTCCTTGAAATTAAAATCATCATCGTTTTATCAAATATTTAGCAGCAGGATTATCTTCCATTGTTAAAAGCTAAGGAAGAAATGTTCTGTTTATTTTTTGTATAATAATGACGATTAACAAGCGGAAGTGCTTTTTCTGAAATTTCTTTTTTTCATTCTTTTTTTTTCTTCCACTTATAAAATTAAGGAATGAGGTAAGATCGTAAGACTGCGAATATCTTGCATAACATTGGTGAATGCAGTACATTGATATCTCACATTGGTTAGTCTAAATTCAAACCATTTGCTTGAATCTGGAACTTTTATTGAATCGATCTCGAAGATATTGATTCTGAATATTTCATTGCCTATCAATTGACTTCAATTTTTAACATGGAAGTACAATTTAATAAATAGAATCATTTATTGAATTTTATTGATTTATGTCCTGCGATTGCAAATATTTACGTTTACATGCATACGAAAGTATAGACCGACAGACGGTTAAACGTTTAACGGATTAGGTTCAAAATGGGGCAATTATATATATTTTAAATGTCAAATTTGTATAACAAATTGTATTCTCTTTAGTAGTTTTCGAATTCACATGTACTCGGAGAGCTAGAGAAAAATACTTTCAGATAAAAGATTTTCTTCAAAATTTGATAGAAATTCAAAAATTAGATCGCAATCTACATCTCAAATTTAATTCGTTTAATTCAAACAATTTTGAATTACCAAGAATTAAAGAATTCTGACTACCAGACTGACAGACAGACAGATACAAGGGTAAAAATGTGCGTTCCGAATTCAGAGACATTCTGGTCTAACACATGGAAAATCTTCAAAATCTTGAATTAGAATTTTTTCGATGAATATATTTTTAGTGTTAGACAGAAAAAGGTGTAAATTTAAGAAATTATTAAAATTGAGATGAATTAATACTAAAATGATCTTTTGAAAGGCAAGCGCACCCAAATTTACTAAACACAAGAAAAATTATTGGACTTCAAATCGGCGCACTCCAATTCTCTTTTTAATATAGTGGAAGCCTTTTTGGATAAAAGTTCAGACAAACATTTAAAATGACAAGATTTCCTATTAATATTACTCATCTTATTTTCTTCATACATATTATCAAAAAATTATAGGCTTTAGAAGTATTAAAAATCTTTCTAAAATATCTTAAATGATGAAAATTTGAAATTTTGAAGACTAGGGAAACTTTTGGATAACAAACTATTAACTATTTATTGGAGTTATTGAATATTTCCTTCAAATAATATATCGCTATCCTCATTGTAAAAATGATAAATTTGCTTTTTCGGGCATAGTTATTAACCCTTTGCACTCCGAAGGTGTTTCTGACTCTCCATTCAAGACTGTGCATCATTTTAACTTTTTTTTTTCAAATTTAATGGTTAAAAACCCCTACATAATGGTTAAGAGATGTAGATTAACTTTTGAAAGAAATTCGACTTAAAAGCATTATGCATATTTATTTTTCATAGCAATACACAAATCTTTGTATTAGGTGAATAATTTTGCATCAAATTATTTTTCGGAGTGCAAAGGGTTAAAGATGAAATCTTCTATTTTAAATCTTAGGCCCTTTTATCAATATGGAAGCTTCTTCAAAATCCTTGGGAGACTATAGCAAGTTTCAAAGTAATGAACTCCCAAATTGTTTGAGCTTATTCAGTAAGTATTAATATTTATTTTTTAATTAAAAATATGTCACCTTTATTCTTTTAGTCTCCCAGCGTTTATTTATTCTCAATATTTTTATTCATAAACATTTTTCCAATCAAATAGATACTACCATACCAGTTTCTGAGATTCTTCGACAGAAAGGACCGAAGGAATTAACAGCAGAAGCAATTTGCATGATGTAAATATACTATCATTTTTATACATTGTTTTTCAGTTCCTACTATTAGCTCACACTCTCCCTATACATGTTCAAATTTTCAATCGTTCAATAAACACTTTCTATTCATCCAATCCGATTCAAGTACATTTTTTTTTAAACTGGTAGTGGGTGACACTCGATATTTACACAATTTTTTTCAAATATTAATTACTTAATTTTTTATTTATTAATTAAAAGCTAATTTCCTCGTCTTTATAGTAGTTGTAACTGTTATGTCGGGATAGTCTGGTTGGTAGGGCGTTGGCTACGCATTCCTTGTACTGCGTGTTCGAACCTGGTGACAAAATTCTCCATGACGAGAGTTATTCCATTGGTGGTACTGAGTCAAAGGTGATCGTTATTCAGGTGATCAGGGGTTCATTCCCTCAGACATTACTGCACCCCTCCTTCCGTTGTAAAACGGAGCAACAATTATAATTATTTAATAAAAAGTAACTTAAATGAAATCTTTCCTAACTTCCAAAGTAGAAATTGATTTAAAAAAATTGTTTTCTATATTACTTGTTTAGAATATTATTCACTTAGTTTCTTTTTCTAACTAATTAAGTTTATAGAGAAAAATTTATAGATAAGATAAATATTGTATACGACAAAGTAATGAATTATATGAACTAGATCAAAAAATTTTTTTTAATGCTTTTCCATTAGAAATAGAGTTTGGGGATGTAAAAAAACAAGAAGCAAACATAATCAAGCAAGCGGAGTTGTGAAGTAGACAGATAAATAAAACGAAATGTGAAAGAGATACAATGACAAATAAATGGAGATGTGAAAGAGATCTAAAGATAAATAAATGAATATTTATGAAAAGGATATAAAAATAAATTTTTTAGTAAGCAATATTTAAAAAATTATGGCGTTTCATAGCAGTTTTTATATGCAAATATTGAGAAACCTGAAAGATAACAATATTGAATGCGAAAGACAGCAACCAGTTTTTAAAGAAACGATGGACCTGTGCTGAATCGGTTCAATGTCTATTTTCTCTGCATCATTGTAAATATCGCCAGTGAATGGGAGTCAAGGACATTATAAGACAATAGACGAAGAGGCCGCTTTTGTGCAAACCTTGAGTTTATTAATAGTGGAAATAGAAATAAGTGGGCTTGTTTCATACAATTGTTCGATAAATGTTTTTGCCGATATAGGTATGGTAATGGACAAAAAACATCTACTTGACAATTTAAACCTTCATGATAATGGGTAATAGGCCATTTTTGGAAATATTTGGCCTCAATAATCCTTGATATCCAGTTATCTCATTTAATTGATATCCAGTTATCTTTAATTGATATCCAGTTAAAATTGATATCCAGTTATCTCATTTAATTGTCCAATAAAGTTTTCAAACGGACAGCATCGTTTTCTTATGGACACCACTTTATTATGATTCAGATGGGTAATTTTGTTAGGAAATTCTTGGTCTTGGACGAAAGTAAACTCTTTCGCTACCTTCATCACATAACGCTTTTTTTTAAATCCTTACAAGCTATTCTTCCTTATCGCAATGTTGCCAAAATAATTTCTTTTATATATGTTACACAATATTGAGACAGATTTTATCAGATTTTTTACTTTAAATGTTGTTATACGGACCGCGTATGACATTGGTAACCAAATGAAATTTTCTCGTATTATGTGTGTTGTCTCGATATTAATATTTTCATGAATATCAATTTTCGGTAGAAAATCTGAAATTGTGCTTGGAACTGAAATTAGTTTTGTCAAAGTGAACTCATTACATTTGTAATGCTCATGAATGTATGCTTCAAGATATTATCCAGTCTTTTAACTTTGCATGACAGTAAAAATAATTAAGTAAAAAAAGGTATTCTGGTATATGCACTGACAAGCCAGAAATTAGTGCAATAAAATAATCCAACAGCTGCTCATAAACAAATACTGGCATAGAATGAAAGACACTGAAGATCCAGGAAAACTGGTAAGGCAGGTCGTATGCAAATAATGGAGGTGTTCAACTAATCGGCGTAACACGATGCAGTCGGCAGTGCATATATAAGACAACGAGTGACTATTACATCGATTATCTATTACTATCTATTACTATCTATCTATTACATCGATTATTGTTGTTACTGTGACAGGTTATCAAGATTTAAGTGATTTTTAATCGTGACTAATTGACGGCGCACGAGAGAAGGAGCACAGCATTTCCGAAGTAGATATGAAATTCCGATTATTATGCCCGATCCTTTTCAAGGTGTACTGAGAATACCAGGTTTACGGTGAAACTTCAAATCTTACGGATTCCAGTAATTCTGAGCTTTATAATAGCCAACGTAATTAAATTAATTATTAATATCGTTTGTTTTCCTTTTTTTCCCTTTCAACACTGATTTTGAAAATAAGATTAATAATATTTTACCAATCTTAAGATAGTTCTTGGTGATTATTTCATGTTTTGTACATTCGACCAAAATTATCTTAGTATCGGCAGGATGAGGAGTAGAAAATAAACTAATATTTTATATCTTATAAATTTGATTGATTGATAAATTATCTTTCTAGTTTCCATTTCTTCGTTTCCATTAAGCCATTTTCATGAGTTCTCAGTAAATGTTGGTGCATACATATGTGTGGGTTGGACATTTTGAAGAGTGATTTGGATTACTTGAAAGGTTGGGTTTCTTGTGCTTTTTAGCAAGGTATTCATCGAAGGCATTTGGCGAGAAATAAAGGATGGGCAGAAAATGTCATGGAGTGAAATGTCCCTTTCTACTGATGTGATATGGAGTGATTATAAGTGGCTGACTTTAAACAAGAAAAAATTATTATAGTTTTGCTTAATAGCGACGCAAAAGCCATATACCTTTCCAACTTTTTTAGATATTTTTTTTTTAGTTTCAATGACAACCATTAATTTTAGCTTATATTTAAAGAAAAATTATTAAAAATTTTAACTACAGATAATAAAAACAGATAATTATTTTTTCCAGTTGTGTAATTTCTGCTGTCTTGCTCCTAGTATTCCTAGGAACTTCAGTCACTATCT
>JAOUZG010048464.1:743490-753717 GCA_026289955.1 Argiope argentata
ATTGCCTTTTCTTCTGATACATAAATGCCAGCTTATCTTTACAATTCTGTATCTGTCATTTCGAGTAAACATCAAAACTTATCCTGACTCGTAAAGCATACGGAGATTAACACAAAATATAAAATGCAATTAATACAAAATATAAAATACAATTAATGTAAAATATAAAATAAAATTAATTCAAAAAATAAAATACAGTAATAAAAATATAAAATACAAGTAACAAAAAAATAATAAAAATATAAAATTCAAATAAAGTGCAAACTTTACAAAATAAAAATAAAAATAAAAAATACAAAATACAAAATAAAAATAATATAAAATAGAAATACAAATAATAAAAATATAAAATACAAATACAAATAATAAAAATATAAAATACAAATGATACAAAATGCAAATACAAATGATACAAAATAAAAGAACAAATAATGCAAAATAAAAATGCAAATAATACAAAATAAAAATAAAAATATAAGATACAAATAATACGAAGCATATTAAGTCAGTAAATATAAGGTAAATGCAAGTAAGTAACCTATACAAATGTGCTGAATGAGTCATGAAATATTTAAGTACAAATAAAATAATCATAGTTTCGAACGCAATAAATTATTACAGTATTGACAATAAATCATTACATAATCAATTAAAGCAAAGATATGGCATTAATACAAAATTTAGGAGCCATTTTCATAACATCGAATTAACAACCAACTCATCGACACTGACCTTCCAGTAAAAATTTCAGTACTTGTTTGTCGATAATAATGAAATAGATCTACAAGTTTGAGGGTACCATAATTTTTTCGGAATTACCTCGTCAACTCGAGTATGAGAAAGAAAAGAAAGCGATGGTTAGATGATTATCTTGAACATTGCAAGAGGGGGCCTTATTTTAACTAAACACTTTTCGTGTCGCAATTTTCCATCATTAGTCGAGTTTTACATTCAGCTTTCTATATAACAACCCCTTTATATACAGGTTATCTTTCTTATATGAGCTAAATTCAAGCAGGGACGGCATGGAAGAATGATAATGTGCAATAACGTGAAAGGCGATATTAAAAGTAGGATAATGCTAAATTAAAAATCAATTTTTTAAAAAGACGTGATTATAAATACACTAAAAAAACAGAGACAATTTTCTTTAAATTAAAAAAATATGGACTTCATAAGACAATCAAGTACGTTTGAGAGATATATAATCTTTCTTAAAAAATGTATGTAATACGTTTGAAAGATATAAATCCTTCTATATAAATATTTCAACTTTCTCAATTTCGTTAATAAATCATGACACTCCTATGATATTAAAATAAAATTCAAACTTAATTCAACTCAATTGTTAGATAAAACTAATAATTAAGTTCTAAGAATATATTTATGGTTCTTTTAAACAATATCATTCGTCTTTTGATAGGAAAGAGAAGTTTATTGTATATCTGCAACGATAATTTTTACCTCTAAATGTCACTTTAAAAAAAGTTATCGTGTAAATTCATTTTGGAAAGGTAACAATTCCCTCAAATTTCTAATATTGACAAGCTTAGCGTCAACAATTGTCTACGATCAGTATTATTATATATAATTCTCGAAAACAAATTATTAGAAATTTTGGAATCTTAAAAGATTATGTATCCTTTCTCTCTATATACAAAAAACAGCGAAAGTCAAATAGAAAAACTAAATAATTGCTTGAATGCCTTACGATTGCACAATGACGTAAAAAAGAAATATCAAGTAATATCAAAATCACTTTATGTGAAACAAATTAATTAAAATAATCATTTGTATTGACGAATAAATACCAACATCCAAGGAGCAGACGCGGGATAACTAATCTAATTGGACATAAAAAAAGAATAGTATAGTTATTTCCTATTTATATCCTGATATGCATTCTTTCTTCACGTTCTGATATTTGACAGGATCTTATCCTGAATATAAAAAAGTTTTCATATCAATATTAAGTAAAAGAAAAAAGTACAAAAATACATATATTTTTTTATCAAATTAAACGAGCAAATTCTGAATTTTTCGTATATGTGTTTAACTTTCAACATTTATCGTAAAACGGATTTGCTTGTGTTTATAAAAGCCTCGTATTGTATTTATGAAAAATCATGTCAACCAAATTGGAGCTAATTCTATGACTCAAATTTTCAATTTTTAGCTTGGTTGGAAGACTTCAAATCTTTCCTCAAGTGCTTTTGTATGATTAATAATGGAAGAAAAATTCTTAACTTCGCTTCCTCAGAAGGTCAGATTGAGTATTTTAACGGCCTACGGGTTATCGCGACAGCCTGGGTCATATTTATTCATACTGGTATAGAATATACTCAAAAGTTAAGTAAGTAACTCCTACGTGGGAACAATGTTTTTATCATAATTTTCTTTCATTCTGTTTATTTCATTTTCTTCATTGTGTTTACAAAGCATTCGAACTAATCCTGTTCCTATATCCAATTTTTATACCGGTTAAAATAAGCAAAATACTTTAAATAGCCTAAAAATACTTTAAAATAGGAAAATATTTTAAATAGCCTAAAGAATTATATTTTGTATTATTTGTATCAACAAGTGTATTGTAAAAAAATTTCAGACATCTAAAATTTTATTGAATCTTCCAGTTTTATAAATCATTTTTATTCAAATATTCTTGACATACTGTTTCCCTAATCAATAATTTGCTGTTAGAATGCCAGAAGTTGGTACTTCTTTACTGTTGATATCTTCTATGGAAGGATGACGTCCTATTCACTCATTTTTATCGAGATTATAATTTTCAGTGGCCGGTATTTCCTGTAAAGCCTTTGGCAAACGTTTTGGACAAAAATCAGGCCTTATATATTATGCCGTACCTTAGTTTACCTTGCCTAATGCCTTTCAAATAATGTAGGAAATGTTGTACTATTCATTTGGCTATCTCTCATTTATTCTTGTTTTTTTTTTTTAATTTTTTTTTAATTCTGAGTGAATATAATTACACGGATAAAAAAAAGGAAATCAATGATCTCAAATTTCAAATTTTTAAATTCAAGTGAAGTGAGAACATTATTATTTTTAAGTCATTAATTGTCTTAAATAATTTAAACCATTAAGTAGTTTAAACTAGTTTGAAAAAGCAATACTGGTAAAAGCAGATCAACCTTTTAAAAACGCATCTGCTTTCAAAGAAGCATACATAATAATAACATAACACTGTTAAAAGCAGGTAAAAAGTATATGAGACTAAAAGGAGTTGATGAATATTGCAATTTATGCTCATTATCTACGCGATTTCGCGCTTCAATTATTCAAAAACCCCTAACGAAAACAACATTATGTTTTCATAGAATTAAAAAACCCCTCAGTTCGTATTTTGTGCATCAAAAACATATTGTACTGAGTTTAATATATGACAGAAGAACTGACAGTTACGGGAAAAACATGTTCGCTCAATTTTATATCTAGAAACGAAGTTATAGTATTAAAATCAAAAGTATTAGCTTTTTCAGACATGAGTAGAAAGTGAACTAGAAAATCTATCGATAGTATCAAATTAACTTATGTATATATTTATTATATTTTCTTTCTTTTTAAAAGTTTATTTTTGATATTTTTTAATTAAAGTATATTTTTCCCAGAAAACGAAGAAGAAATAAAACCTTTCCTACAATACAGAGCAGCACAATTATATCTTAATGGACTCTTTGCTGTTGATATATTTTTTGTTATCAGGTGAATTTTTCTTTATTTTTAAAAGCATTTAGTCATTTAGTTTGAAAAAGGCGTGCAACATATAAATATAAGATTTTATTTATTTATCAAGAGTTATGAAATATAAAACAAACAAATTTGTTGTTATTTCTGTAATTTCGTTTGGAGAGTTACATTTTCAATATTTCTTTTTAATAGCCAAATAATTTTTCTATAAAAGTATCACAAAAATTGAGTTTGAGGCTGATTAAGGTCTATTTCTTAAATTAAAAAGTTTTAATAATGTCAGCTGCATGAAATAGATATATGGCTAGTGAAAATAAAGATAAACTATGTTGACAAGCGACTAATTTGAATTTCTCCGGAATTCTCCTATTTTTGTTCTGATTTCTTGAATTTCTTTTCAACAGTATGCTAAATATCGTTTATAATTCAAATTTATACATTAAAAAGAATGAAAATTAAAATAAAAAAGGTTTTTGTTGGATTGATAGTTCTTACTTTATGTTTCAGTCAAATAAGCAACAATTAATCTTTAAAAAGATCTTTTAAAAATGATTAGAAGTAACAAACACTTTTAGCGACTTTATTTTTACACTGGAATCTTTAAATTCAGCCGTAAAAGAATATAAATCAGTCTAAAATTTAAAAAATGAACCTATCCATTTCACATGATCATTGTCAACATCAGATATTATTACATATTTTTCATTTTCATATCCATCCCACCATTTATTCAACGGCTTTACATATGCATCACCAAATTCAAGCACTCCAATATACTTGCCACAACCAGGAGGTCCATAATACAATTTCACAGGGTGAAGTTAACTTCTCCGCTCGAAACTTAAGAAAACTTAGGATATTTGTCTTATAACGGATGTACAGGCCTGAATATTCCTCCTTAATGAATGCAAAGTCACCCCGTTCAGCCGTATTAAGAACAGACGCAAACGCACAACCACCAGGTTTAACTCTCGGTAATCTTCCATATTTCATGAAATCACCATCCTTTTTGCAGTACTCCGAAGCTTGTTTATTTTAGCCAGTGAATAACTTTTTAAAATCATTGACGCTGTTATCGTAAATCATAATATAAAAATATGGATATATGCTAGAAAGAGAGATTTTTCTTTATTCATTACGCTTTTTCTTCGTGTACCTCTCGAAGGGAGATTTTATTGTCATTAACGTGATTTCGTTTTGCATTTTTTGTATTCATTTAATGCTAAATTAGTAAGCTTTTTATTTCGGAAAGGATGGTAAGCAGCATTGAGGAAAAATATTACTAAACAACGTTCACTTTAATCCACCAACAAAACTAAGCAGAAGTGGAATCAACAAAATGCTGGAAATAATTGTCGTCAAGAACTCGCTGTAAAAATTGCTTACAGCAAGTTTGTATAGTTAAATAATTTAAAAAAATCTCTTAATTTAAAGATTCGTATTGGCTTTCTAGTTTGACTTTTGTTAAGTTATTGAAATTTGGCATATAGAACCGAAGATGGTGAACAGTGTTAATCTTTAGCTCAACGGAAAATGAACCATATTGAGAGTACCTAAAGAAGCCTCGAGAATACGAGTTCGATGGTAATTTGCCGGGGCTCCTGTCCTCGGAAGAGAACTATCTCCTTCTTGAATGTGACTGCAAGAAGCATAATTTTTAAATTAATTAACGAACGAGTACCTCAAACTAAAGAAGTTTCCAATAGATTCGAATATAAATCTGTGCATGAATGTTTATTAAATAGATTTCGTATCTTACCAAGATTTTAGTATGAAGCCATAATAACAAATCCTTAATGACTTATATCTTTCCTTATTTTACGTTTACAAATTAATTTTGATATAGAACTATAGATGATCATTAATAAAGTTAATTTCACATCATAAAAGAATGCAAAATAGATTTGGACATACGGTCACCAAAAACTTATGTTACTAGTTCATATAAAATTTAATTGGTTCTTCCAGTAATCTAAGCATATTAATTGGTCATTAAAGTTAAAAACAAACAAACTTCGAATTAAAGTATTTTCAAGGCGCCATTTAGTAGCACTGAAATGAACGATTCTTTCTGAAGTTATAAATATAAAAAAAATATAAAATTCTGAATTCTTGATTATTCACCATTTTAATTCATTTAATTAATTTTAGCGGATTTTTGAATGCATATGGTTTTTATAACAAGTACAGTAGAAGCAATGGAAATATATCTTGGACTTTTTTCTATTTGAAGCGGTATTTAAGGTATTTATCAATTTATAAATCTTTAAATTTTTTCGCATTTTAATGTCTAAGGAATGTTATGATATGCTTTAAAGAATAATGAATAACGAAATGAATAATTTAAATAATAAAGATAAAAGAAAACATGATTGTCTTTATATAAATAAATGGGAAAAATCCGAAGCATACTTCTCATTAAAAACATTTAGATAAAACTGAGCACTGCTGTTATATCCATGACTATAAAATTTATTGTGAAATATAAAAGTTATTATAATGTTTCCTTGTATCGAAATGTGAATGCTTCTATTCCCAAAATAATCAGTTCAGATCATATTCTAAAAATCAGTATCAGATCATATAAAAAAAGCCAAAGAGTGCACTGTGACATAACTTGCAGTAAAAGGAGCACACTAGCAAATCAGAAATAAGTGCAGCCTCCCAAAGCATGAATAGAGCACTCATTCAACTATGCACATAGAAACTATGAGTGAATCACTAATAAGATTAATCTAATTCAAATTATTTCCGAAATTCAGAGCACGAAATAACTTTTTATAGTTTTTAAGAAACGGGAACAGTACATTTTCTAAATTTTTTATATGTCTTTACTGTTTAATCATTTTAAATTATGATTTTTATTTTTATTTTGGGAAGGAAAATTATTTTTTTCCATTTACATTAATTTGAATAAGTGGACTAAGTATTTTTATCAATTTTTTATTTTCAGCGATAACTCATAAATAAATATTTTTAATTTTAAAATCGATATCGTTAGGTTGACTCCTTTGTATATGATTGTCCTGGGATTTTATGCTACTCTGTTTATGTACACAGGAAAGGATGCTTCACGGCCCACATACGATACGTATTCAATCTGTAAGAAAAGTTGGTGGTGGCACTTTCTTTATCTCAATAATTTTGTAAAGGTTCAAAATATGGTAAGAAATTTTCAATGAAATAAGACTTTATGAATTTGAATAATGAAAAATCAATCATAAAAAAACCCAATATTATTTGAAAAAGTGACCCAAATTTTTTATTTTAAGGAGTTTACGTTGCTCCTACAGAAAACAATTTTTTATCCTTCCTTTTATTATTATTAATGCTAAACTGGCTGATTGTCAGGATTTATAATAAATATTTTAATGCGAAACTCTGAAAATTAATTAAAATTTGATGTAGTTCAAACATTGCTGCTCAAAAATTATACGAAACCAAAGTAAGCCTTTATTTCTTAATTAACAGTAGAAAAGGCTCATTTTAATTTATAAAGAATAAAATAAAAGTTATTAAGTAAACATTGAAGTTTAAGCCATAAGGGAGCAGTTTTAGGAGAAAAGGATTTCTTTTTAAATTTCTAAATTTGATTTCTTTACACCATAAAGCGATTTTCAATAGCACGCTTCCTTGCTTTCTTTTTTAACTCTTTATTGCATTTTCTTATGATTTTATTTTTTCTAGTGTATGGGATGGACTTGGTATTTGGCAGCTGATATGCAGTTTTACATTGTCAGTCCTTTGTTTATGGTTTCGTTAATTAGGTATGTTATAAATTTGTTGTGACATAGTTCTCATATGAAGCTATTGTTTGGTTTTTGAAACACAATTTCAGAAACTAATTATTTATTATTTTTAATGCAAACATCAGATTTTTTTCTTTCGAGAGATTCCCTACTCTTTAATTATCAAAATATTAAAAGTGGATGCATTATGAATGTCTTGATGCTCAGAATGATGGATTTCTAAACATAGATCGAAATATACGAAAATTTATGCAAACATATTTGGAAAGGGAGAATGAGTACCTCAGAATTTTTTTTTCATATTTAAATGATAACAAATTATCTTAGGTTTATTTACTTTTTCAGTAGTTTCCGAAAATGTTTTTGCTCAAATATGAATTTTAATCTAGCGGAAAATTAAAAAAACCATTCATGAATCAAGTATTTCAATTATCATGCAGTACAAGTTATTTTTCTGAGTTTAATAATAATTTAATTGAAACGATATAATTGAAGGCATGCTTATAACATCTAAAAATACTTAATGGGCTGTTTTTATTTCCAAAAATTTAAATCATCCGTTTTAAATTCCAAAGAAGAAAGGTTCTTTTTAATATGTTATTATATTCTCTTATTAATACTTTTTAATGCATCTTCTTATTTCTCTTACTTGAGAAATAAGAGAACTCAACTTTAAACAGTGAAAAAATTTCTCTAATGTCACCAGGGAAAGAAAATGAGCTAATATCCATACAGACAAAAGTTATGAAAGGACCTGAGTGTTTCAAGCAAGTCGTGACCATTATTTTAAGCCCAATAGGATCTGAACAATAATAGAGACAATAGAAAACACTATGAACAATAAAAAAATATTAAAAAATTTCAATCTTAGAAGAATTATCTCTATTTTTCTTTTTAAAATTTTCGACCAATGAGAGAGTTCTCCCTTTAAATATTATTTATGCTTATAATATATATTTTATATACTTTCAGTTTCCCTACTTAATAAAATTTCATTTGCTATTTTATATTTCACAAAACCTGATTTTATTTTGTACCTCTTAACCTTAAATCATTACATCCATTGTAAGAATCAGTTAGCTTAATTTATTATTATGTCAGAACACGATGTTGTTTATGTGACAAGGATTTTGGCGGCAACAAAATTCCGTAGGTAAAAAAATAAAAATTTTAATCTGCAGGTGAAAAATAAAAATTTTATCATCTGTCCGAGCATTTCAAAGAATCAGTTTTTAATAGCGTACTGCCATTGCATTTACAAAAGCTCTGGTTAAATAAAGTAAGTTAATGACTACAGCAAATAAAACTTAGAAAAATGTCATTTTTGAGCACATGATTATATGAAATGAAATAAATAGGAAATGGGATATTTTTTTAAACGATCAATGCGAGAAAAAGTTTTTTTTATCTTTTGCAATATTAAAGTGAAACATTCGATGAAACAATTAAAATGGATAAAAATATCATTTAACTTGCACGAGCTCGTGGTGCTTTGCCATTTCAGAAATGATTTTCTGACATGATACATTGAAATATGCATATCATATTTCATTTAAATCTTTATTTATTCTAAAGTCTCATTTTAAAACAACACGGGAACATTTTGGAATGGAAAATAGTACATTTAAACTACAATCAGATGAAAAGGATAACACCTGTTCAGATCCTCCTTTCCATCCTCTTCTCCAGGTTCTTAAATATTATGGAGTTTGGAGTTTCGTTGGAATTGAGTTTCAATCTGAAGTCCTTCAAATTGATATCGGGACTTTATTATTAAACCACATTGGTCATAAAATTTCAATGATATCTGCATTTGTTCAGTTAAAGAGAATTTCCTAATTTTATATATTTTATCGTATTGTGTTTTTACATTTAATATACACGATTGAGCAAACAAAAATAAAATTATGTACTTTAACCCAAACTTCGACACATTTAATGAGTTTATGAATGAAATCAAGTGCTGAATTTCATTTATCTAATATTTGTGTTTTCCACCATTCCAAAGTCTTAAACAATAGATAAAATTTGAAATTTTTCTTCTATGATATGAAACGATTAGATTTATCAAACCTGTGAAGAGGAATTTGTAAATGATTACGATATTTTTACTCTTAAATACTTCGCATAATATCAAATAATAATGCATCGAGTTTATTTTGCTAAGAAGTGTATGTAGCTATGAAGTTATTGAAAAATGCATTCGCATTGGTCACAGAATCAAGATAGAGTATATGAAAATTCTGTTTTCTAAGAGTTGGAAAACCGTTTTGATTGGATGGGTCATTTTTCGTGTGAAATGTTTTTGTATGTGTTGAAATGCTAGTGATTTGGATTCAGAGGGGGGATTTGTTGCTGAGCAATCAATTTATGCGGAAGAGCTATTTCATAAGTTGAATTTTTACACAGGTGGTCACGGTTTGGATATGCCTTAACATTTGCCGCCATCTGCGGATCATGTGCTGCTAACTTCTTGCTGACTTATCAGTTTAATCTGATCGAAGGACTTTCACGACTCGAATTTCACTTAGGAGATTCCCAATTCGGGAAAAGGTAAGTTAATTTTTATGGAAGATTGCATTCACTTTTGTACTGTGCATTACTTGACACTAATTTTATTCAGTGGAAATTAGATCTTCCATGAGATTTACAGAAAGAAGCAGAATCATATAAAAGGTGTCTGAGTGTGTTTCGGAAAAAGGTAAAATAGTAAAATTTCAGATCACACACACACACACACACACACACACACACACACACACACACACAC
>JAOUZG010048464.1:753727-783850 GCA_026289955.1 Argiope argentata
ACACACACACACACACACACACACACACACACACACACACACACACAGTCCCCCAGATCACGGAGAAGACACCCTACTCTTCAGCCAGGACGTTCTCAAGTAATTATAAATGAATTTATTAATAATTGAAGGAACGTTAAAAAGAGTTTTAAAAATGAATTTTGACCAGAGTTTTAACTGTCTGTATGTTATTTAAATACCTTCCTGTCTTTGATTTTTCAGATATTCTGAATTCGTTAATATCCTTTATGTGAAGCCTTACACTCGAATAGCAAGTTATTTAGTTGGACTTTTACTAGCCACTTTTCTGCGTCAGGCAAGCAACAACAACAGAAACATAAAGAATAGTACGGTTAGTTTGAATCACATTTTTTAATAACTCTATCCATTTGAATTCCATACTAAAATATATCTAAACGTTTTTGAAATTTGAATGCATTTCTATCCTCTATGAATGCTTTAAACAGTATATTCTTGCCGATTAATATACTACATGTGAAACAAAATTGTCTTTCCATCAATTTCCAAGGAAAAGTGGTGGTTGTCACTTCGAAACTCTTTGAATCCTTGTGAATCCTTCTTGTATGCATGCTAGTGAATGTGTTCTCTTTCCATCTAACATAAAAATTATGGATCTAGAGAAGACTATGATCTTAAGAAACGTAGCGGAAACATAGCCAAGTTATGAATATGTAGATTTTATTTTCAAAACCTTGCATGTGACTATTAAATATGCTGTAGTATGCAATTCATTGTAACTAGGGAAAATGGCGTAAAGAAAGCATTTATATATTATTTGGCCAAATATTTATTTGATTTTCAGGAATTGAAAATCGAAAAGCTTTTATCATTGAGGGAGGAGTCTCGCCCCTTAATCTCCCCCCCAGAAAAGGTCAAATCGTAAAATAGTTTTATAATGATTATAAAATAATTAGGATTTTACATATATATTCTATGCATTGTTACAATATTAAAATTAGAATATTATTATTCATAAATATGCTGGAATTATTACAATTGATCTTATTATGGGGCATAGTTTTCCTGTAATAATATATTTTACTAAAAATATCAGTGAAATAAAAAATTTTTTATGATATGTTTTTATTTCTGTGAGACAAATAGAGAATTAATTGAACTAAGAAAATATGAAATGTGAATATATGAATACTATTTAAATAAATATTCAAAATACGGCACTGCTTTATGCTTTGTTTTAACAGTTTATGCGACATAAACTTCTTAAAAAATGCTACGTATTTCATTTAAGAAGAAAAAACGTGTAAGAAAGTTATCCAAAGCTTTCTAAGAATTAAGCAAACAGAATCTTTTATGAATGTGAAATCTGAAACGCAGTGTTTTCAAATAAATAATTCATATTCGTCGAAAGTGTAAAAAAAATTGTTTTAAACAACAATATTTTTTGAAAACTGCATTCATTAAAATCTTTTTCTAATTTCCTTTAATCATATAGAATAATGTATTTTTTTTACCTTACTGTTTAATATTGCTATCTTTTTCTTGGAGAACGTATGTAGGATATCCCACAGAACTATTTTAATTAACCAACATCTGCCTTCATCTTGTTTTGTCAACACCCGGTGATATATGAAATCCAAAGCAACAATTGTAATGGTTAGATCATTTCCCAGAGGACGATAAATTTTAATTAGTTTAGCATTCCAGAACAACGCCATCTATCGGTCTTTTGAAAGTCTGTCCCAATTAATTTCGAGGCAGAGGCCCCACTAACTTTCGTCAAGAGAAGACCTATCTCTTAACGCGTCAGCGATTCCCGCTAAGATCAGCGGCTACGCGGTAATATATATTTTCAGTCATAATGTTTCCCCATCGCTAACGTCCTCCTAGAGGAAATAATCTAACTTTCTGATCATTAAATATCTCCATGTTTTAATTTTTTTAATATTTTCCCTGTAAATACTCCCCCTGTAAATATTCCCCTTTAACTCTAAATAAATTCTTTTATTTTTTCTAAAAAAGTCTCTTCATCCTTCGTTTGTATTATTTTAATTTTGGTTTAGAAACTAACCCGTAAATATTAAAAAACCCCTAGACATCACGCCACTAAAACCCTGCTATCTGAAGAGTCTAATTTTTTTTCGAAGATTTATTTAGACTCCCACATGCATATTACTATTATTATCATGGAATATGCTTTTAGTTTTGGAAGTTTTCGTACTTAATAGCACAAATCAGATAGGGAAGTAGTAAAAATGAATTGTTTTTTTTAGAATCCAACCTTCTGTTAGGAAGTTATCAACAGTTAGAACAATTATCTTCTATTTTGGGTAACCCGGCATTTTGACGAAGAATACGATATTTTTTGAGTAATAGAAATCTGCGTAGAATGAGGAATCAATCCTCCATATGCTTTCAAGAGACACGTTTATGGAACAATGATCAAGGAAACCTTTAAAAACTACAAGCTTTATTTCAATGATGATGATTACGGAAGGACGGAAGGAACGGTTTACAACGGAAAGAAAGGAGCTTGTGAGGGTATAGACCCCTGAGTACCGGAGAGCAGAAGACTGGTCTTCAAGCTCATATGAAGATGACACACAATTATCGCATTCGTTTGCACAGTCCCTTTTTACAGGAGGGGGGGGGGCACATCCACACACCTCAGAAAAAGAACATAGAAGAATATGTACCCTGACTCGAACCCAAGACGCCCAGATCACGAGGAAGACGTGCTACCTCTGAATAAAACAAAAGTTTTATAACAAATTTATAAAAATTTATTTAATGTAACATCGTGATTTTAATATGATCATTACGCTTTTAATTAAAGGAAAAAATATTTATGTAGAAAATAGCCAACAGAAAATTCTTTATTTACAGATAACGTTGTGTTGTGGCTGGATCACAACAGTGTGCTTCTTGTGTATTTGTCTTTTCTCGCCGTATAAAACAGAAGGGGTACTAATTGAAACAGCTTTCTACAACGGTACAAAACATTTTCTTTTTTCTCTCAGTTTAGCGTGGATGATTTACGTTCTCAATACCGGACAAGCAGGTCAGTAATATTTTTCAATTAGGAAAGTATTTTTTAAATTTTATTTTAGGATAAGTAAAAAAAAGGTTTAATAATTTTCTAGAAGTTATTAATTCTGCAATAAAATTTCCAGAATTAAGGTATAAAAAATTTGTGCCTGGAATGAGAAATAATTTTTATTATTATCCGCTCATTAATAATATTATTATAATCAATTAACACACACACACACACACACACACACACAGAGAGAGAGAGAGAGAGAGAGAGAGAGAGAGAGAGAGAGAGAGAGATTTTCAACAAAATTCGAGGTATTGTTTTGCATTTTGTCAAAGGCCCTTCTTCAAAAATAATTACAGTGATAGGAAATGGATATTTCAAAAGCTACTTTTTTTATTTTGAACTATTACGTTCTGATAAACAATTGCTTTTATTGAAATGTAAAAAAAAAAACTTGTTTAAATTTCCATCTCCCTTTCGTACTCAATAATTTATCAGGGTGAAAATTTACAGGCCAGTTTGGGATAACCAACTCAACATGTTAAATGTAATAAAATTGCTATTATTTATTTTTTCTTAAAAAAAGTCCAATTAGATAGAACTATAAATTTATGTACTAAAATAGCACTTGCTGATCTTGATACATACCTTATTGGTATAAATACAACCAATAAGTACAAGTCATCACGGTACTATATAGTACTGACTTTTAAAATTTGGCCTGACTGATTTTAGATTTAGGAAAATGCTTTACATCAAAAAAATATGTTTGATTTATTTTGCACATTTTTATTAAAATGAAATGTTTCTTCTTAATATAAAGCAATTGTAGAAAAAAAGTGACATTTTAACATTTATTATATATTTCAGAACGAATCAGGAAATAATCTTCCTTCATAATTTCTGCTTCCTTTTTTGAACAAGAGCTAAATAATGTTTAATGTTCACTATTTTCTCGGCTCGTAATCTTAGTATCTAAAACAATGTGAAATTTTTTTGATTATGAATAGTGACCAAATAATCCTAACTACATTCATTCAACTTATCTTTTGTTCGTCCACAGAGTTAATTAACAGATGTCTATCCTGGAAAGGTTTACTCCCCCTCACCCGATTGTCTTACAGCGTTTACTTAATTCATATGCTCATAGTGACGAGAAAAATGCAGCAGACTGAAGGCGGGATGGAATTCAGCTACAAGTTTTGGGTTTGTTCAATGTTTACCTTATTTTGCAGCCTTTTAAATTAGAAATAAGTTTTATCACATTTCATTTCCGTTATTCATTTCATGCTATTCCTTTTCATATCAACATGTTCGTAGGTAAAATCTTTAAAAATTCCTTCCCATTATATTTTCAAAAGAATTAAATGGAAAAGAATTCTTCAGAAAGCATGAAATAGTTTTTAAGATACGATAATATATATAAATAAGCAGGTACTTGACTCAGAAGCCTAGAATATAAAAATCACTAGAATGATGCTCAATTCAATGCTGTAGAAATTCAAGATTAATAATAAAAAAATATACATATTTCTTAAAGTATCTAATGGCACTTGTACGGAACAGAAAAGGGAAAAGGGAAACAGCCAAATATACTGTAATATAATAATATTAAGATCACGTTTCTTTCAGGATAAAATACCTTCAACAAGTTCATCATCGGATTTATTGAAATATTCACTACGAGACTCTTTGTCAGTTTTACTGAAAAATAAACGAGTTTTGACAAATTAAGTTACCGTTGTCAATATGGCATGAAAATCTTGTTGAATGGCGCTTTCATTTTACAGTTTTTTTTTATCTTCTGAATTAAACTTACGTTCAATGCCCTTATTTTGTGAGTGCTGTTAAATCCTCGAGAGAATCTGGCTGAAAATCCAGAATAAAATTAAAACACTTTATTAAGAAAAAACATTTAAGGTGAAGATGCAATAATTCTAATGAATGGGTATCAATTATTCTTGTCTTGAATAGACTGTTGATATGTGAGGTACTGAAATGTGAATTAATTTCCTTCACACACATTTATTTGGTGTTATATGCATCTTTGCCTTCTACAGAAAATTCATTTAAGGAATATAAATTTAGTATAAAATTGGGATTACTGCTAGGGACAACTTGACGAATTTCATGTAAAGAAATTAATTTTCCACAGTCGGTACTTGAATCAATGAATGAGTATAAGTGTACGTTGCATGATTCAGCAATGTACACTTTTGATTTTGAGTAGAACAGCATTCCAAGGTTACGAATTAAACATCAAGTTTTTATAATTAACTTATATATTTGTATTTAGAGACTGGTTAATATTATGAAAGGCGGGGATATGCAGTACGATATCTTTTCACCTTTTGAATATCCTGTCTATTATAAGAATAAGACGGTGTCAAACATTTGATTGCTCCATAAAAAATTAAGAAATGGTATTCGTCACTAGGTTAGTGAAAAATTCGTTTCCTAATTTATAATGAATCAATGTAATTAATTATTTAAACATTCGTGTTATCTGAATCGATATTATTACTGCTTCCAACAATGGACAATTCAGTTTTATTCTGGCAAGAAAATGAGAAGATGATTTCGTGAAATTTCAGAGATTTATTAATATGGGTTAGATAAAAGAATGTCTCATCATATTGGCCATATTTTACTGATCTAGATCCGTAATGTGATAAATGATCATATACAAAATTTCACTTATTTAGATTAAAGTGTATTCGGATGATCTCATTCACAAAGATAATTATAAAAACCCATGTTTTCGGTGAGATATGAAATATGGAAATCCGTCTAAATCTTAAATTTGCACATTTTGACGATTACAATTCTTTCTCTTTGTACATTCTTTGTACACAAGAAATTTATGCGTAAAGAAGAAGGGATCTTTTTCAAATAATGCTGACGATATGCTCCAATTCCTTTTGAAGAATTTTGAAATTTCTCAACTCTGTTTCAGATATCATTGTACTTCCATACCTGTTTCTGGGGATACGCCGCTGCCTTCTTTGCGTCAGTGCTGTTTGAAATTCCCGCCACAAACTTTCTGGATTGGTTGAGTAAGAAGAAAAAGAGGAGCAAGTCAAATTGATGTATTGCAGCTGGAGGATAAAGGTTTAGATTCATTGTCATTCTCGCAAGATCTTTTTAGTCTTTATATTACTATGACACTGAAAGCTTTCCTGACGAATAATATTAACATAATAATAATATTTTAATGTAAACTGCATAGTATAATTAAACAAATTAACTTTTATTTTCATATCAGAACATCATATTGTTTTTGGGAAGAGTTTTTGGCGTCAACAAAAATCCGTAAGCGAAAAATTGAAATGTATTATCTGCTCGAGCATCTAAAAAAATCAGCTTTCAATAATGTGTTGCCATCGCATTTACAAAAGCTCTGATTTAAAAAATAAGTTAATGACTACAGCCAATAAAACCTAGAAAAATGTCATTTTGAGCACGTGATTATATGAAATGAAATAAATAGGAAATGCTCTATTTTTTAAACAATAAATGCGAGACAAAGTTTCATTGGATCGTTTACAGTACTAAAGTGACTCATTCAATAAAACTATGAAAATGAATAAAAATATACTTTAACTTCCAGGAGCATGTCGTGCTTGGCCGTTCAAGAAAGGATGTTCTGACATGATACATTGAAGTATGCATAACAGATTCCATTTTAATCTGTTTACAGAGTTAATTCCTTTTTAATTCTTTACTTTTGTATCATGTTTATTTTAACCTCATTTATTTTGAAGAATTTAGTTTCATTATTTTAAGCGAAATATATTCTCGAAACTTGAGTGGAATCATCCTCACACAACAGACTCTTACAATGTAATAATTGATTTTTAAAAACTGCTAAGTTAAAATTGTTTTTTTAATACTTTGTGGAAAAAATTATATCTCAGAGTACTTAAACGTTCTTCAAGAATAAATAACTACTATTTCAATATATGTACAAAGTATAACAATGTACTATACAAAAAAATAATAAAGTCATTTAATTAAATGCATTTAATTAATGTTTTAATAATTTTTAAAAAGCAAAATAGTTTGTTGAACTGTAGACTTTTGCACTCTCAAAAATACACAACTCTATCACTCAATATTTTGTAACATATGCCTTGATACTAAGTTTGAGATTCATGTTATAAAAGGCATTCTTCCGAATCACGACTTACAGCAATAGGTATGTGGAGAGTAAAGTAAAATCCATAGAAGCTTTAGTTTAAAATATTTATCATTAAATTAAATAAATATAAGAATTCTTTTTAAAAAATTCCAAATAATAAAAGCATCATAGCACAGGTATTCAAGTAGGAATCCAATTATTATGTATGAATGCTCTAAACCGTATAAAATCTGGCGGGTTTTATATATGTATCGTTAGTGAAATAACTATTTACATTTAGCCCGTCTTCTGTCAATGATTGTTAATAATTATTAAGCCAAAAAATTAAATATCTATTTTTATAAACTATTGGCCATTTTTTAGAATAACAATTCTATTCCTTTTCCTATTCATAAAAATGCAAATATTATTAATACGGTTATTTTTCAAGGTGTTAGTCAGTTGAAATTAAATTTAATCATCGTGAGTTTTTATACCTAGACTTTTTAATACACTGTCTAATAAATTCACTATCTCCCATTTCCCCCTCATTAAATTGTGAACCTTGGGCAAGGTCTTAAAAACCATCTATTTCTGATTTTTATTTTTAATAACTCTTATACGGTTTGAACTTCATAGTATAATCAAGAAAATCAAATATTTGATTTGAAGGTCTTCGATTCTTTAAAATCAATATTTGAGTTAGTTTAGGCGAATTATATTAGTATCCTGTTTTAAATGAACACTATATTATTTCGGAATGGACCTCGTAATTTTGAACCATGGTCAGATGACGAGGACGACATTTGAACTGGCACCCGCTGGGTCCGACGAATGTAACCTGCACCAGATCCGCTTATACGACGGTTTTTCGGTAAAATTGATTGAATCTCGAACCTGAATCCACAAGGCCGCCATGGTCAGTCAAAATTTGAAACAGAACGATTATGAAAATTTGAAGCATAACGATTTTTGAACTATCGCTTTTACATATATTAGAAATACATTTTGACAGATGGTTGATCTTTGACGATTTAGACTCAAATAGGACACAGATCTACTATTAAAATGTTTATTATGTTTATCAAATTATATCCTTTTATTCTTAACGCTTAGTTCTCTCCCCCCCCCCGGGAAGCACCTTGAAAAGAGGGTAATATTCTTCCAGCCTGGCAGTGGGATCTCACACTTTGGAAGGTACACAAATAGGTCAGTTGTTTTGGATCCTTCGATCGATGACGGTACGTACTTACTACGGGAAGTGTTGTACTGTGGCCGGTGATAACCTTAAGATTCATCCACAGTTCCCGCCAGTATTGCTGTTGCGGCGGTCCAGTAATTCAATATTATTATCCGTGTACCTTCGAGTGGGTCGGTAAATCAGCGATATGACTTACCTTTTGTACTATCTAGTTCATCTAAACACAGACAGACGTACGACATACGACCTGTAATTGGATTTTATTCACATTTTTTAGGACTATATATATATTTAGTGTAAAGACCTCATACAAAATATAGTCTGTTGAAATACAAAACATTTTTCAGTTATCGTGTTTACAGATAGAGATATGTTTCCAAATTTGTATTTTTTGGATTGTAGAAATTTACCAAAGTTGGAATTTGAATTTTTTTTAATGATTACAAATATTTCTTTCTTTCTTTTCTGTAAATGATGAAGTAGTAAATCAGGTGAATAATACTTTAGTTTTATTATTTATTAAAGAAGAACAAATGCCATTCTTGAAAAAAAGAGAGAATATTTTAATCTGAATATTGCTTTATCCTCTTAAACTTGGCACAAGAGACCCATACGAACGAAGTTGAAATTGAATTTAAATAATTATTTATAAACATTTTATATTAATTTAATCTGAAAACGTTTGGATACTTGCTGGTGCGTCAAATTAATTACATTAATTTCATAATGTCAGCTAAATTTTATTTAGTAATCCAACTTATATAACTTTTGATGCACTGAAAAAATTAATTGTACTGACAAAAAAAACCCGATGCAAAAACGTTTTATTATTATTTTAATAAAATTTTAATGTATGAATAAATAAAATACACGCCAAATGGTTTATAGTTAATAAAGTCAAAGATTTTAATAATTATATGTAACTATTTAAAACAAAACTAGGCAGAATGATCTTTTAAAACACAAACTTTTATTCAAGTTATCTATCATTTTGCTAGATAACCTGATAAAATCATTGTTGTTTAGACCGCAGTTACCTGTTTAAATTATATTCAGCATGAATGCACAACAATAACTGCGCATTATACACTTAATGCAAATCTCACCTTTAAGCAAATCATTAAAAAAATATTCTTGTCAAATCAGTTACTGAAAGCATATACCACCTGAAAATAAGCATAATTTCCATCCTACAAGAGGCACTGCAAAATAAATTTTGAAAATAATAATAATAATAACATTAAAAAAATAAAAAGCTGATAAAATACTTATGCTTTATTCATTGGAATAAAAAATATTGTATGTTATAAATACTTTTGAAATCTAAATTTGTATATGAACTTGAAAACTTTATTAAATTAAAGAGTGGATTAATTTCTTGGTGACTCTTTGTAATCTTTCTAATTGTGCATCGCAACTTGTCAGATATTACGTCTTAGCCCTTCACACTCCGATGGTGCCTCTGAGGCACCATTCAAAACGGTGCATTATTTTGGCGTTTTATTTATTCCTTTTTCAAATTTAACTGTTAAAAACGCCTACATAATGGTGAAGAGATGTAGATTAATTTTTCAAGGAAATTCGATTTAAAAGAATTATGTATATTTATTTTTTATAGTAATAAACAAATCTTTGCATTAGGTGAATAATTTTGCATCTAATTATTCTTTGGATTGTGAAGGGTAAAATATTGCTTTATACCTATCAAATATAATTTTGTTATTCAGTAGAAAGTTTTGAAATTGCCATACTATTCATTTTGTACAGATAATTCAATTAAATTCTTTTATATATAAAACGCATTGAATTTTAATTATTTGAAATACATTAATCAAATACATTAAATACATTTAATATTTATTAATATTTACGGAAGTATAATACAGTTTAAATAATATCAATGCTGTGTTCCATTTTCAATAAATGTTTTTATTTTCTTTGTTTTGTAATTTTATCTTGATTAAAAAATCTTTTAATAACTAGCATCAAAAATTGGCCCTAATTTTTATTGAAAAAGGCTTCTTATGTGACTTACAAATGAAAATTCAAATAAAACATTCTAAATAAAGAGAACAGGTTTTAGGATTATTACAAACAGAAATGCAACAATGCATAACAGAGCTAGAACCTAGAATTAAAATACAGACATTTTTGCCATAAACAGTATTTAAAAAAATCTTCCCATTAAAATTCGAAAAATTGTTTAGTTTTAATGATAAAAATGCACAATTTAAAAATAATATGCAAATTTAACTCTAACATTTTTTTAAAAATTGTAATATTAATTTTTAAAATTAAATTGGAGTCGACAATATGCAATATAAAATTTAAATTAACCATTGCTCTAGAATTCTTTTTTAATTTAAAATTGCATTGAAGGTACTTACAGGAAAAATTATTATCTCTAATCGAAATCTTTTGAAGTGATTTCTTATTAAAGAAAATATATATCAAGAATTCGGTAATTTTTTTTTACTTAATATAATTTATTCGTCACTCAGTAATCGAAGTCACAATCATGCCGACGATAAACTATGACAATAGAATGCTGATTAAATCTTTCATTGTGTATTCCGAAGAAAAAGAAATTGATTGCATTTAAAATATTTTTAAAAGAAGGGGGAAATAATGCTTTAAAATTAAATTAGGAAGATCCCTATCTTAAAAATAAATCCTTGAATATGGAACTCGCCTCATTATATGAAAATATTTTGAATTTATATGAAATTTATACGCTTTTATTTTTTTCATCAGTTTACTGAGCTTATTTAGTAGTAAAAAATTAATTCAGCTTATAAATTATTATCAAATATAACGAAGTAATTGAATAATAGAAGTAAATTTTACTTATTAATTATTATCAGCTTTTCTCTCCTAAGTTAGACGAAATATTTGAAATCGGTCTAAATTCTTTATCGTTCCATAATTTTTTATCGTTCCTTATCGTTTAAATGTTTCATTCGACGTTTTTTATAAAAAAATTCTTAGAATCGAAGCCTCACCTTAACAAAAGTTTTTAAATTTCTACTTATTTCTTATTCACTAAATAATAGCAAGAACTCAAAATATAACAAATAATAATAATAATAATAACGAATATTATTATATTTAATATGAATAGATAATGAATATGATAATTTTGATAAAGTGAAGCTAAATGTTGAAATCATTTTAAATTTTTACGATTTCTTAAGTTTTATTTTAAAAATAACAATATTATTTATTTTAATTTTTCTACTGGTATCCCCCCTCCCCCGTACAAACATAAAAACTCAATCGTATTTCTAAGATACATTATTAAAAAATATAAATTTTTAAAGAGTGAATTTTTAAAATTAGGTTGTGATTGGATTAATATGGTGAAAGTAAGCATTTTTTTTGTATTTCCTTCATTTCTTCAAAATCTTATTATATATTCTTTATTTTACTTTATAAACAAGTAATATAAATTTTTTAAAAGATTACTTCTTAGTTTAACAAAGAAAACTAAATCGATATTGAATAAAAATTGAGGAAATTTTTCATGGCATCATCTATTGGCTCGAAATCGAACTGTTCACATATAAAATATTATAAACTTCCTTAATTTTATTTTGGACGAATTGATATCTTTTAAGAACCTTTAACGTCAAGTGTTATCCACTACAAGTTAAAAAAATATATTTAAATTCCAGTGAATGAATAAAAAGTATTTTAGTAAAGATTGAAAATTTGAACAAGATGAGTGTCAACTAATAGTTAGAATTTAATAATAGAATTTAAAAAGTAAGGCTGAATTCCCTTAATGTCTTCTTTAATAATAGCGTTTAAAAGTTTCGTTGATATTTCCTGATAAGGAGCTTTCCTTTACTGTTTGTACAGTGAATAATGTAGTTTTTGAATGCTTTTATATTAAATTATTATTTTAAAAATAGCAATGAAAAAAGGGGTCTATACCAATGGCCAAGTATATATCTGAAATGAAACCTTATGAGAGTTTTATTAACGTCAAATTCCAAACGTTGATTAAAAATCGCCGCAAAAAGCTGGAAAAAATAGCCCGTCGTGTTTTGATGGTTTCCTTTGATAAAAAGATAATTGTTCTCATCTCTCTCATACGCTCCCTCTCTGGAGGTTAAAATAATAACAGAGAAACTTATCATAATCTTTCTCAATTATTAATTACAACTTTTAAATGTTTAACAAATAAAAATTATTGCAAAAATCAGGTAAATTATTTGATTTATAGTGAAGCCAAACTCAAGCGAGTCTAATTCCTTCCCGTTTCATTTTTAAAACCATTTTTATGACGATGCTTTGTTCTGTATTCGTATTTGAAATTCAAAGCGATAGACGTACTCTCTACCCGTCACTAACGCACACGGATTAACCATAAAACTGAATGACCAGACCTCCCCAACAGCAACACTGACGGGAACTGTGATTGAGTCCTAATGGCCAGCACCGGTACAACCCTCCACGTAGGAAGTACATCCAGTCACCGCCTGGTGGAGTCTGATCCCCACCTATTAGTGTACCCACCAGGTTGGCGATATCCAACCACCGTAGCAGAAGCATCTCATTCTTAATTACCAGCTGCTCCCCTGGGACTTGCATAAAGAGGAGAAAAAATAATCGGAAAGCTGTTAATAATTTGTTTCTTGAAGTAAGTCAGCATCATTGAAGAGTTCTTAATTGTAAAGGCAATTTTCAAAAGAACCTTTTAAAAAGTGTGTAAAACAATGAAAAGGGTTCCAAGGGTGAAAAATTAATATAATATAACATTTTTCAAAAAGTGTAACGTGGAAAAAAAATTAAAGAAGATAATTTTTAAATTTTTAATCATCGTTTCTAATCAATTGCTTGATTACTTGACGATATTAAGAAAGTTTAAATGTAATTATTTATACTGAGGAATATAATCGATTGAAATTAAGAAAAACTACCGTTATTTCATTTAAAAGTGTAATATCCATCTAGCCAATCCACCAATATCCATCAACCCATCTAGTTGAAATACTCTTCAATAAATAACAAGAAAAAATTAAAGCATATTATATCTAAATATCAAGAAAGGGCGGAAGGAAGGAAGGACGGATTCAGACTTTTTATTTTCTCATAAATCAAGTAAAGATAAAGCATTGTATTTGTTAAAAATTGTGAACTTGAAAATTTTAATGAATCTTTGAGTTTTAGACCTCCCGGAGTTGAAAAAACACATTTTTGGACAATGCTTATCCCTCTATGTCTGTGTGTTTACAACAAAAATATCTTAAAAAACCTTCAACTGGCAAAAGAATTTTTTTAAATATAGTCTTTAATCCAAAATTATAGATTTCTGTCACATTGTGAACAAAATATATTTAGAGGAAGTCTCCCTCTATTAGCACTCTAACTAGAAACTGAAACTAGATGGGTGAAACAGAATGAACGCGCTCAACATCTATATTAAGCCTAGTTCCAACGAACTGTAAATCTTCAGGCGGGCCACGCGTTCCCCCATTTTATCCTTCTTGCGGTTTCTTAGGTTATTTTGACGCCTGTGGACGCGGCCGAAGTTTTCCCGCAAATTGTCGGTAAAGTGACCAGGTATCAAAGGACACCAAGAAACTGCAAGAGGGGTAAAACGGGTGGGGAGCGCGTGGCTCACCTGAAGATTCGACGATTCATTGGAGCTAGGCTTCAGTGATATTTTGAGGTGAATCCAACAAAAGGTTGAACCTCTGTCGGTCTGTTATTTCGAAATATGTAAACGGAGTAATTAAAAAATTGCAGTGGCTTAAATGTATCAAAGGTGGATGGGATTTATTTGAACTATAATTGCAGTTCTGTGCCAAATTTTATTTTAAATAAGTTGGAATAAAACGCATCTCAAAGGAAATTTCATTTTTATTAAGGAGCATGCGAAATCTTTTGGAGAGATTACTCACATTTATTAACGAAAATGATGACGATTCATCTTCCAAAGCCGATGTATTAGCGGTAAAAACGAGTTATGATGTCAAGCAACGAAATGTTGCGATCGCTTGACAAGTGCAGTAGCTATCGTCCGTTATTGTCAGACCTTTTGAATTTTTCTGCGACATCGTTCCGCTTTGATTTTGCTAGATGCAAAGGGAATTTTTAACTTAACCCTTTAACGGGCGCAAGCTGTTTTCTTTCAAAATTTTCATTTTACGTTATATTTGGAAAAAAGAAGCTCAATTATGACTAAAAAAGTATTTTTGTTAGAATTTTGTTGTTGTAATGTAGTTTATTACAGAGGTGGAAACACATATTTTCCACAGAGGTAGAAACGCATGTTTTCCACAATCCAATCCAAGAAATAGCATTTTATTGGCTTATTCAATAGTAAAATATGAAATATAAATAATTTCACAAGTAAATATGATTTTTGTATAACTATTTATTATTAGTTATTTCAAAATTTAAAATGTATTTATTACACATGAAATAAGTGGTAGAAAAACCGAATACAATGTAAATTAACAAATGCATTATTTTAAATTATTCTGGTGAAAAAACATAACAAGAAGCTGAACACAAAGTATCATTACATGTTGAACATGACACTTTTGTTCGTTTCTGGTTGATTTTGGAGCTACAATATTTGAAAATATTTTAAGGTGGTGGTAAGATATTTACCACAGCATTAAAAAGGGTTAAACTGTGTTGAACATTCGGTAGCTACCCATCAGCATAAATTGATTCTAGTCTGGTGGCACATAAGTGATAACATCTTCGAAGGCATTTACGAATACAATTAAAACCTCAGTGAATTATGAAAGATGACATTTAATTTCAAGTAAATTCTGCATTTCATTTGGGCATTTTATGAGTCAATTTCTTAAATATTTGTACTTTCTTCGTTTAGTATTCGAATCTTTTCAGAGAAGAAGAATTCCACCAATTGAACCACTCCAATAAACTTCAAAACCACTTTCCAATTCATGAGACCTCCTTATAAAAAATAATAATGCGCTCTTTTCATTCTTTCTTTTTTTTACCCCTCTGAAAAAAAAGTCAAATCCTCACCTCTTATCCCCACAACCCTCCGTTTTCTTTGTGGAAGCAGCGCCTTAAATATGCAATTTCATATTCACCGAGAATTTTATTCTTAAAACCCCCGGGACCGCCCAATGCAGAGGGAAATCATATTATTGCTCCGACTCGGCGGAATACGCGCCCACCCTCGACGACAATTTATTCCGACCGCAACAGCAACCAGAGAATTTTTTCCTTCTTTCCTAAGCACTCTCAAATGTCGTCTCCATATTTCTCCTTCCACTTGCAGGGGTAATGCATACAAATATTAAAAACTCGACTTCTTAACCCTCCCAGGTATTTACTTTTCCGACATTTTAAACATTTCGGTTTTTTTTATCTTTATATATTTCTCTCTTTTCTTCCACAAAATTTTTCTTTCTCATTTAAATTTTTTTTATCATTTTTTCCCCATGCAAATAAGTTTCGGACTGCGTCGTCGTTTTGTGAGCGTCTTTTAATTTACCGTCTTGTTTAATATTCATTGGATCCACTAAAAAGTTGGGAATAAATTTCCGAGAACAGTAGAGTGGAATACGAAAATCTTGTCCCCGTTTACAGAATCTTATAAAAAGCAGCAACCAGACAGTTATGCATGCCAGTTTGAGTTATTAAAGTGATAAGCATACTTCCTTTTTTAGCTTTTACATGAAATTATTGCTCATCTAATTTGCTGCTACAAGCAGAACTGTGTCAACGTAGATGATAAAGTGGGGTGTACAGCAATTTTAGATTATTTATTTTCCGTACTCTTGCATATATGAAATGCATCATTTAAATTTCAAAAAGTATGCATATTAAAGAAAAAGTGAAATCTGCTTTCGTAAATTTTAAGTTATCAAGTTAAAGCCTTTTTATATTGTAAGATAAATTTGATCCCCAAAAGTTAGATTTTTAAATAATAATTGGGTACACGAAATGCAGCGGGGAATTGAACCTTCCGAAATATTGCTAAAAATGTAAATAAAGTTTCTTGTTATAATATTTTCGAAGAAATGTTTCCTACACTGTTTTTAGATATAGAAGCATGTGGTGAGGATTCAGAATACAAAATCACATGATTTGAATTTAGAATATTTTCTTATATATTATGTTTTCTGAGATTTCGATTTGAAGTTAATTTTCCGATAATTGATAACATTCGATAACCAATAGCTTTTATATTCATATCTTCTAATTTTTTTGTCAACAAATAAACCCATTCCTAAAATAACAACATGTTTTCATACTGCAGAAAAATTTCAAATAATGAGAATTTTTTTTATTTGAAAAAAGTGAAATAACAAATCTAATACAGGTATTTTGTTCAGTTCTCTAAATACTTATTAAAACTGAAACTCGCCTCTTATGTTTTCACATCAAAATAATTAAAATGAAATATTTGTTACATAGGAACCGAAAATCCTTTTTAAAAAATGGCATAGAAATTATTTAAAGTGAATCAAAATATTATATTGAAAATGCATGCAATGTAAAATAATAATTAGTTAGAATAGAATTTTGAACATTTCTGAATAAAATGTTCCGGATTAACCTGATTTTAGTAAATCGCTTTCTTTTCTGTCTAGTTGTCCGATAAACATTTTCCCATTTGATATTTAACCCCTTGGCATACGAATTTATTTAACTTTCTAATAAGATGACATATCCCATTTTGTAATAATATATGAAGCATTTTGGATATTAAAGCGTTTCGAATTGATTTTTGCGTATTTTAATGCTTAATTCTGTGGTTTAGTTACAGATTTTAAGAAAAAATTCAGTAATTCGATGCGGGTGTCAGACACGTCATTGTATGCGAATATTTTAAACAACTCGCGAGTGAAAGAGGAACTTGAAACTTGAACCATGTAATTGAATTGGATGATAATGTAGTACTAATTCGCTTCCGTGCTGTTTATTTGTTTCTGTTCTTATCAAATCTGTCAACCGATTAAAAAATTTCATGACTGGCAGATGGCGCCAATACAAGTCTTTAATGCATTGGAAAGTTGATTTAAAATCGAGGACAAAATCATTCACCCGAATTAAAATGCACAAAATAATTGCTTAAATAAATCTTTCAGTGTATCGCCTTTTTAAAAGAGAGTAACAGTAAAAATATCACAAACACAAATTTTCGAGACAATCTATATGAAACTTGGAAAGATTATTATATTTTCTTTATTCTGTATTAAAAGCATTAATAATTTTGTTTTCAAATTAAATAAATATTTTTTATTATTTAAAAACAATTTCTATTTGTCTCTATATTAAAAAAATCTGTAAAGTTATTTAAATGCATATGGCAGTTCAGTATGAAAATAATAATAATAATAATAATAAAAACTTGTAACATTCTTCATTCTTGATGTCATTGATTTTTTTCTTTTATAATTAATTTCTTTTAAGTAAGTTCGCTGTATTTTATCTTTCTGGAAAATTGACTAAATTTACAAAACTTCCCGGAGCAGTTTGCTTTCTAACTTATTTTTTCTAGAACGATTCTTTGGTCCTTGAAACGTCTCAGAATAAAGTTTAGGAAATTTGGCAAATACTTTCCGATTTTATTTTGAATCAAAAATGGTTGTAAATGCAGGAAATCCAATAAATAGAAGAGTGAACTTTAAATGACTGTTTCGAAGCTTAAAGAAATGATGTGCAAGCATATATCGCCTAATCCGTTGTAAAACTGAAGAAAGGATTTGAATTACGAAAGCAGGATTTATCACTTTCCTTTCAAAAGGTGTACGCTCGTACTTCAACAAAATTTCCGCCCTTCACAGCTACTTAACAAGATCTGGTTACCGAATATTTATATCGTGTTTAATTAGAACGCTAGCGGACGAAGATTTCACCACTTTCGCTTAAGCTCTTTCAAGAAATTTTTCCAAAGCGAAGCCATTTTCCGTCCGTCTATGAACTGGGACTTAATGAAGCAGAAACTTGCTTTAATAAAGTTCTTTTTTCGCGTGATCTTCACGCACCCCGCTTGCAGGAGATGAGCTCATTAGCGGGCATCGGATCTACTTCTTAATTCTTAGAGAGAGTTTAAAGTAAACATACTTTTCTTTTCCAATTAACGTGGATTTTTTCCAATGTACTTACTCCAACCGGCTCAAAATCTTGAAGAAGATCTTTTCTGCCGGTGAAAAGTGTCGTTTCTTCCCGGAAGAGGGCGTTAGTACCGCTAGAAAGCCAAATGGCAATGATGGAATGTTGTTGAGGAAAGTTTTCACTCTCGTCGGTGGAATAATTTCCTGTTTATTTAAGCGTGATACAGCGAAGTTTAAAATTAATGATGAGAAAGGTGTTTATGGAAATTGTGTTGGAGATTATAAAAGTGTTTTGAAAGAACCCGCAGAATTTTTATCATTTATTGTGATTATATTCTTAATTTCATGTGCTTTAAGTATGATGAGTGAATAAATTTAATGGAGATTCCAGTACTTTCCATTTTTATTTTCTGTAGCTTGTAAATCAACTCTTTAAGTAGTAAACGTTCAAATGAACTCTCTGCACTCGTTATTTAAAGCGCAAGTCCTCGTCTGAACGGAACAGAAAATTTTAATACCTTCAATGCATTTAAAGACAAGATTGCTTTAAAATATTAAGCCAGTTAAGATCTTAATAAACTTTTATAATATTTTTTGGTTAAATAAAAGAAACTAGATGCATATACAGAATTCGAAAAGAATTCAAAATCAACCGAAAATAATTATGAAGCAAGTGAAGTGCAATTCAGATACGATAGTATACGAAAAAAATCCTCTGCCAATTAAAGCGTTATTAACATTTATACATAAGCCGAGACGTGCTCACATACAGAAATAAAGATATAGTACTGTTCAGATTAAGTTTAATCAAGTGTATATCCTCCAAACATTTTTTGAAAAGAGCCAATTATTGGATCCTAATCTGAACGGAAAGGGGAAAAAAATAGATATTTTTTTTCACGCAGGTGATATGATTATGAAAAAAAAAAGCGAAATTTTTATAACTCATGATAATAAAGAGAAATAAAAGTGCACATTAATTCCCAGAATGTATTCAGATAGTATTCAAGAAATACTGTCTGAGTATACTTTAGTAGAACCTTCGTGACAAAAAAGTCGAGTTGTAAAAAATTAATGTTGGTGGTGATTCGTTTCCTTGATTTAGAAAGAATTCAAATGACCAAAATTTAAAGAATATTTTTGAAATTGTACAAAGCGAAATAAATTTATTTTCGTGAAATAAACTGTAATTTAATCAAATATTCAATAATCTTAAAACTGGATAAATTTTGAAACCCATTTTGCACTTGGTGAAAAGAAAACAAGTAATATAAAAACAACTTTTTAAAAATCAATTCCTATTTTGGATATTAAGAAAAATTATTTTAGTTACTTTTTATTAAATAACTACAATTATTGTTCTCGTGTTCCGCTTTCTAACAGAAGGAGGGGCTGCTTCTAAAGGCATGGACCCCTGAACACCCGAATAAGGATAATCTCTGACTCGGTACCCATAATGGTATAACTTTCGACATGGAGAACTTTATGAACAAGTTCGAACTCGCAGCCCAAAAAATGCGAACCCAACGCCCCACCAACCAGGCTATCCTGAGATAAAAATTTCAACTATTATAAAGAACTACTTTAAAGGCGAGAAAATTAGTTTTTATTTTATTAATAAAAATTAATTCATAAATATTTGAAAAAACTGTATTAAATGTCATCTACTACAAATTAAAAAAAAATTACTTGAACTTGGTTGAATGAATAAAAAGTATTTTATTAACGATTGAAAATTTGAGCAAGATTCTATCTATCTATCTATCGATCGATCGAGAGTGTGAGCTAATAGTAGCAATTGAAAAAAAAAAAAGAATATGATCTCACAACATAACGAGAAGATGGATGGCTCGAGCAATGATGCTATATCAAGTGATTTAACCCCAATGACGTGTTTGACACGCTTTTCGAATTACTGCATTTTTAGTTCTAAGTCTGCACATAAGCCACAGAATTAAATATTTAATAACGCAAAAATTAATTCAAAACGCTTTAATATTTCAAACGATCCATATATTATTTAAAAAATCAAATTAAGAATAAATGACCAAAATAAGATGTATCGTCTAATTATAAAGTTTAATAAATTTGTATGTGGAGGCGTTCTATTTCTTTGCGACCTCACGGAATGAATGGCTTTTAACTGCATACCTGATAGATGTAAAAAGTTCTGCTTTTATAAATATCTAAATATTTTATTCTGATTTCCATTTTTTTCTTTGAAATATGGTTTGAATTAATAGCAATTACTGGGTATTGAAAATAAAAATCGTACGGAGACAAAAAAAAGTATCATTGAAAAGAAATTGACTCTTATATATTGAATACATATATTTTATACTTTGAATACATTTAAATAGATATAGAATGAACCCTTTCAGTTTTAGATATTCATCTAAATCTTGTTAATGAAATACTGTGTAATTTTGGAGTTTGGTAACTTTTTCAAAGAACCATTTCAAAGCTCCTCTTCGAAAAGATCGAACGTAAAAAAAGTATCATTTATAAAGCGGAGGTTAAAAAAATAGACGTTTCAATAATTGTCAATAGTGGGGTTCAAATTCACGCCTCCTTTGGAGAACCAGAGATTAAGGAGGCGTTTATTTGAACCCTATTTCGACCATCCTAACGGCGTTCTCTAATTTCAACTTTTTAAAATCTAACATTGGAGCTCGATTCACGAAATCGGAAGTATAAAAATCGACCATGAAGAAAAAGTTTCTAATTTTCTTCCATCACGGTATCGTTTATAGAGTTGTAGTTTTTTTTTTTTTTTTTTAAATTTTGTATTGCAGAAGTAGGGTTCATGGGAGTACGGTGAAAGACGCTCAACACGTTTGATAATGAAAAACGACATTTTATTTCATAAGAAAACATAAATATAAGCAGAAAATACACAGTCGAGTCTTTCCTTAAAAGTAGAATTCGTTGTAAATCAAAATATTGGCAAACAGGATGCAGCAATACGCTGAAAATGCAAAGAGATTACTCGTCCTACAATCAACATTCTAAAAAAATAATTGATTCCTTTTGTGAGCGTTTCTTCTTTCATAGTTAATTTTCAGCAGAGTTGGAACCATCTAGAAGAATCTACATGTCTTGGGTCTTAATAGAGAAATCACCAAAGCCCTCTTATTTTTAATTTTATTTAGAGGATTTTCCTCACCATGCAATTATTGGCGAGATTTTCCTCACCCATGCAATTATTTGGCGACTAGGAGACTATTTCAAAATAGTCTCCTAGTCGCCAAATAATTGCATGGGTGAGGAATTACTGATCTGACTTCCCTTCATTTAAAGTATCTGTAATCATTTTGATCAATGATTCTAATATTTCAATAAAGCAGCATTGTTTATTCATAACTAAACAGATAAAACAGATACCACCTTTTTGAACGTACATGATTTCAATGAAGATGCAAAAATACATTTTGTAAACAAACAACTGGTCTCAATTATTGAAGTGCACTCAAAATTTCCATTTTGAGCAATAGCTGCACTACATCAAGTTATTTATACTGCATTTCTCAAAAATCACTTTTGCAATAAAAAATAGTCAGTCCAGCAATTGTTTGGATTATAGTTGGCTCGGCTTTGTTGATGAAATCCCATGCCATTCGATGTAATTTAAATAAGGAACTCGAATTTCATAAATTTCAATTAGTTTCAGAGAGCACAACTATAGCCATTAAAAGATAACATACTGAAATCCACGAATTGAATTTACTATAGAAACTGATGGGAAGGACCTCATATGCAACAGCGTAAATTTGGCTTCAATATTCAATGTGAAAGGCATGCAGAGAAAAATTATATAATAATATGATAGAATGTACAGAAGTTGTGAAAATGTGATTAATTGTAAAATGACTTAAGGTAACTCATCACTATCACTTCTAATACTAAAATTGAATGTGTGTGTCTGAAATGCAATTATCAAATGTGGTGCATGGATGTTGGAACGAGTTTCCTCCTCGATTCCTCGGAACGATTTCTAAAAAAATTTAATTAATTAAAAGTTAAGTCAATATCTGATGTTTTCCCACCTTAATTTTAGAAATAAGTACAGCATAAAAATGAGTTTTATATCATCGGGAAATGTTGAACATTATTTTTCTATGATACTAATTTAATATTCTTGTAATTTTTTTCAATTTAAAAATTATAAATTCTTCCATGGAGGATTTAATACTCTGTAGATTATAAAAGGAATCAAAAGAGAAGTTATAATATCACGAAATTAAGACAATAGTTGAACAAGACATATGTCATTTCGTAGTGATATGATTTCCATTAAAAAGATTTGTGTATACTATAAAGCAAGTCATACTTAAGGTATTTAAAATAACCTAATTTTAATGCCTAACCGTTTGGCTTAGTCATGGAAATGAAGTTTTATTTAAATGATTTTATTGGAATAAAATATTATTTTATTAATTATTATTAAATTATTTATTAAATATTATTTTTATTTTATATTTTTATTCGAATTAAATATAACCAACATCACGTATAAGTCAGCTGATTTACAGAGTGGACCAATTTGTAAATAATAAAATTATTCTTTATAAGAACAGCTAAAATAGAATGATATTAATTTTTCAATCAAATTTTATACCACGTATGAGATAAAATAAAATTAAATGAATTTTTGCCATTTTAATAAAGTATACTAAATTAATAAATTTATGCCATTTTTATAAAGTATCGACTTGAAAACAATGATTTAAATTGGGTTGACTACATGTTACATTGATATGAACATAAATTTTATTATATCGAAGAATATCGCATAATTTATTACTTTAACACACGGCGAAAAAAATTCGATTAATTTTCTTTAATTCCTTTTATAATCCAAGAAACTTGGAGGACGTATTCTCATTAGTTCAAACGAAAAATTATTTCTTTTAAGAATATATGTAATCGTTCGAATAAAGAACAGAGTGATTAACAACATGTCTGTGGCTCCCTCTAAAAAGAAAAGCGACAATTTAATCTTGAATTTGGGACCAAACCATACTTGAGTTCTGATACTTAATTTAACTGTAAAATCTCAGAACAAGGAATATTAATTAGAAAGTATTTAAAAGAATCTTTTTTCATTCCTCCTTCATGCTTTGTACTGCGCCCTTTTTCTTTCAAGCGAGTTGATTTGTTCGGTGTAAGTTGACAGTTCTTGATGGTGCAAGAATATAAGTGGATTTAGTTTTCAAATCGGTTAATTCGAAACAAAGTTGGAGAAGAATTCATTTGGCTTTTAATTTCTAAAAGTTTCTGTAATTTTTACTGGCTCACTTTTTTTTCTTCTCTTTTGATGTCAAGTAAGATACCACCTTATCCTTTTTAATCTAATTAAAGTTATCTCTATGAAGTAGTTTATTTTTTGGAAAGGATTTTCTTAGCTTTGATAAGTGAAAAGTTATCTATTAAAATATTTTTAAAAGTTTTCAAATTTTCTTTCCCTTATTGAACTCTTTCCAATGAATACTAAACAATTCGATTAAATCGAAAAAATAAACATATCGCCTTATTAAAAACAAAATGTTTTCACATGATCGAACACATGAGGTTTTTTAACTATCAATTTGTCTAGTTCTTAAAAATGGCTTTAGTGTTAGACACCGCTGACGCTGAAGTTAAAATTTTAATGATTCTCATGTTTATTTACATTTTACTTGTAAAAAGTAAAATGTGTTTAATTAAAAATATCTAATAATTTAAACTATAAAATGACAACTAAGTTCATTTCATAAAAATAGAAACTTTTATGTTTTAGTTAATAAAGATTATTTTCATTCACCTATGATCGATGAAATCAGACAAATGAATATGAAGTTCTAGAAAGGAAAATATACCAAATAAAAATAAAGATTAAAATCAAATCTACTATGCATATTTCAATGTATCATGTCAGAATATAACTTCTTGAACGGCCAAGCACCAAGTGCTCGTGCAAGTTAAATTATATTTTTACTCATTTTGATTGTTTCATTGAATTAGTAACTATAGTATTGCAAACGACCCAAAAAAAAACTTTGTCCCGCATTTATTGTATAAAAAATATCCCATTTCTTATTTATTTCATTTCGTATAATCACGTGCTCAAAATGACAATTTTCTAGGTTTTATTTGCTGTAGTCACTAACTTATTTTTTTAAATCAGAGCTTTTGTAAATGAATGGCAACGCGTTATTAAAAGCTGATTTTTTTAGATTCTCGAGCAAATAATAAAAATTTTATTTTTCACCTATGGATGTTTGTTGATGCCAAAAGTCTCATCCCAAAAACAACATCATGTTCTGGCCTGACAAAAATGATTTTTTTTTCGAAAATGTGTTGTTATATATTTAGTACCTTTTTGTAATACGTGAAATGGAAATGTTCCTCATACAGCATCAGTTGTCTCGTATACCTATGGTGAGAGTATAGTAATCACTAAAAAATTCCAGATTTTGACAAATCTCCAAATTTTAGTCCTCCCTGAGTTTGAGACGCATGTTTTTGGAAAATGCTCGTCTATTTGCCGGCGACCAAACTCGACATTCTAATTCAAAAATTATTTGAATTAGACGGTCTTTACGATAAATTTGTAAATTTTTGTCTAATGTTTTCATGGAATTCCATCTTCTGGCTCTTTGAATATAAGTTAAAACGATGCCTAATAAACGAAGAGAGCTAGATAGATAAAATGGGTTGATTGTCTGTCGGTCTGTACTTTCACAAGTATGTAAACGCGATAAATGCAAAACGGAATGACATAAATATACAAAAAAAAATTGGTTTCAGATTTTGTAGTTACAAATTTATTTTTGTATCAAATGTTTATTTCAATGTTGGAAAAACCGCATCTATATCCTGAATTCGATTTTCGGTTGTTATTAACTGCGTAACAGAGATTAATCGCCAAGATTCACAGGAAGGATTAAGTAAAAATGCTACATTTACGTCAAAATTTAATATTTCGTAACTATTATACGCCAATGCCGTGCAAGAGGTGTTCTGGCACAGCTGGAGTTTTCGAGATTATTGGAAAAGTCTTGGGGAGACTACTCCATTTGGTTTGGAAATTGTTCCTGGTAGACTCATAATGCACCCTTTCCAAGAATGAATTGATGAGGTTTTCGAAATTAAAGGCAACGGATGAGACTTTTTCCGTGCAAATTTTGACTATTATCTATAAAGATGCATTCCATCTTATTCCACATAAAATTCGAAGCCTTCGACAAAGCCGGAAACGAAGGAAGTATGTCTATCCAGCTGTCCGTTTAAAAAACAAGAACTTCCAAAAACGTACAGAGAAAGATCAAATATAGTTCATGGTTTTAACATGTAACATGTTGATTCTTATCAAATTTTAAGCCAAAGATTTCAAAGAGTCGATAGTCTTCCGATCTGTATTTACGCATGAATGTGAGCAAAATCATTCAAAAACGAACTAAAAAAAAGCAAAGGATATTTGGCACATGGTCTTGTGGCTATAATTGCAATTCGTTATTGAATTTTTGTTTCAATTGACTGAAAAAAGGCATCCAAAATAAAACTCGGTTACTCGTGTATTAACCGCATTCCTGTTATGAATTGCATGAGATCACACAATAGATTCTGTAAAATTGTAATATTCACGTCAAAGATTACTATTTCGTAAATGTTGTTTGCCAATGCACGCAAGGCTTCCACAGCATTTCCGAAGATCCATGACTTCATACGGCGGAGACTGATAACACCTTTACTGAAGAGTTTTCAAGCTGGTGAAGAAAATCTTTTCCCTCTGTGAAAGCAAACTGGAATTTTTTCCATTTGAAATAATCGCATACATAAAACTGACATGCGTTATTGAACTTTAAAAACAAACTTTACTCAAATTTAATAACAAAATGGCATTCTAACTATCGGCTTATTCTTCTGAGATATCATTCTGATTAATAAAAAGTGAATACCATCTATTATCATCATGTGACTTTGAAGTCATATGTCGTTATGCAAGACGAATATTTATTATGTCTTTAAAATCACAGTAAGTACTCGTGTCATTTAGTTCCCTTTAATTTTTTTACTACAAGTGTTTTGTAGAATGGACGTCAGGTTTTTTTTCTTGTACGAAATTATTCAATGTATTTTAAAATTAAATCTTCAAGAAACATTCAATGACCTTTAAAAAGTGAAAACATTTGGCGCAATGGTTTTTATTTTATAACAAAACACCAGAAACGTTCCGCTGTTTCCATTTTCATTTGACAGAATGAAAAAGCTAAACAAATACAGCCTTTAAACATTCCTTATCCTAACCATAAATTCTGAAACAATAATTCATTCGTTACACATATTAAGCATAGATTTCAAATCTCACTGTTCCATGACACTATCTTTATCGTGTCCCATCAAAATAAAAATTTCCAGAAAATAATGTGACATGAAATGTTTTGGTAATCTAAACGAGTGAATTTTTCTGTCTTTCGCTAACCCTAGGACGGCTCGCAACCCGAGTTTCTCCATTTAATCAGAGGATGGCAACTGTAATTTATTTAGAGGCTGACAATCAAACAAGAAGCCTCCCTTGTTTGCTTTTGCAAGGCGAAATGTCACTCAAAGAGCCGTATCTTTCCTCTCTTAATTCAATTTGTTATGTATTAGAGAATGGTTTTATATCTTTTTGCTGATGAGGAACTACGTCTTTATGTTTGGACTCAAAGCGGGCTGTATTATATCCGTGATTATTTTTGTTGTATGACTGATACTTCAAAAAATTGAATCAAATATTTTTAAAGAAAAAAATGGATTATTTTTGTTATTTAATGCGTATCAAAGTTTATATTGTTTAAAGTAGCTTGATTTAAAAGGTTTGTTTTTCTAGATCTGTGTTTAATACTTCGGAATATATAGGAAACATAAAAGTACATGTTTGAATCTGATTAGTTTGATTCAACTATGGAAATTTCATTATGAGTGAGTCGGTTCAAATTCATAGGATTTAAACAAAATGTTTAAAAAAATCCGTTTCTCTTATTGCTGGAGGACATTTGTGAAATAACGTGAGAATAAGGCAACGAAGTGGTAACAATATACTGCCCTTTTTTGTAAACTTTTATGTTAAAAATATACAGCTTAAAGAAATTAAATAAATCATATTATATTTCTTTAAATATGATTCATCATAGTTAAGTTATTTATAGTGAATAATACATTTTCATTTCAGATAAACTAAAATTGTATTTGCTTGAAACAAATAGGCCTAAAATTGTACAGTCTGGTATAATTGTTCTAAAAATAGTCAGATTCACATAGTGCCTTCTGAATGTACGAGGGATTTTCCTGAAATACCTTAGGCACTCCTTCTTTTTCTTTACTGAGCCAGGGTATAGAAGAATCATACGACTGATAATATTTTTTAGCAACGAACTACAACATCTTATGCACATCGACGCACCCTCGCCTTAAAATTTCTAACTGCGCCAGCAAGCCTGTCCATTGCTAGTGTCATTAAAAGTAACAACCACAAGCATATATATTGAACGAAATAAAAGATGCGACATCGTAGCATAATGTGTTAATGTGCCGAAGAACATATTGATATAGCACATTGCGATATCGCATTGTTTGCATCACTGCTCTTTTGAGAGGAAGTGGAATGGGCAAATGGCGTTAGAGACCTTTTTAATAAGGGAGGTTCTATATCTCCATGTCTATGGATTTTATTCTAAATGGTATGAAGTAAAGTTCCCCCGTCTCTTCCGCGTGTGGTTCTAGCTGCACTTTTAGACGGTTGACGTCCGGTTATACGCCTGAATGGTCATTTTAAATCTAACTCCATCTCGGTCATCGACTATGCCAATCGTGATGATTGTGTTGAAAATAATGAAGGAGACGATCTTGTTCTAGATTAATACATTATTTACATATTAACAGGAGATTAAAGTAAAATAAAACATGAAAAGAAAAAGAAGTTAGTCTCTCTCGTTCGTGGCGAATCACACCACACTCGTTCTCCTTCTCTCGTCTAGCCTCGGTCCCCTCGCTTCTCCCTGGGCCCTCACGCGGTTCCCCCCTTTGGTCTCACGTGACCTTTTGCCTCCTGGCAGGTCTGTTATCGTCCTCGTCGGGAGTAGAGGAACGGGTCTTGCATATAATCTTTTTAAATAGTCCTAACCATACGGGAATAAAGAGAGTATATTATATATTTAGTGAATACATTGGGTATCTCTTTATGCAATTTTACGTGTTATGTATGCATAGGTTATCGTTTAGATTTATGCCAGGTTTCCACTCTGCAGGTTATAAGATGGCAAGTAGGCAGCGCGTGCGTGGAAAGGTTGTTCGGTAGAAGGCAAGTAACTGTCCCGACGGGATTGCATTTTTTCTTACTGCATATGCGTTAATAGAATTTGTTGGTTTGTGTGTGTGTGTGTGTGAAAATTGATTAGTTATCGTAGATTCATTCCTACATTTTTTTGTTCTTTGTTCTTTCTTATGAGAGTTGATGATTTAAAAAAATTTATTTGACATTTCTTCTCTAAATTCATTCAAATTTAGATATATTGATCTTTTTTTATTTTATCATGCTTTTTTGCATAAATCTCCATCTTTTTAATATGATATGCAACGAAAAAGAAAAATTCAGAGACAACAAAATTACAACTTATTGCCAAAATTAGAATGCTTGAATCTTTTTTATGAAATTGTGGCAAGCATAAATCAGTCTCTTCCTGCGCATGCGCTGCCTACTTGCCATCTTATAGCTGGCCGAATGTAAACCCGGCATTACTCCAGAAAACTTTGAACTCAGAGTAAGTTTTATGATTGATTTATCTGATCATTTATGAGAAAGGGATGATAAAATCTCCACTGAAGTTGTAGTTTCATATTTTAATACATATTTCAAATATTCCAAAGATTATCTTGACCATGTAACATTTATTGTGTTGAGGGTAATTATGACGGCATGCTCATATTAGTGTGACCTTTTACTAGTAATTTTTATTGACACGTTTTACCTGTTATGACATCTAGATTTTCTCTGTATTAAAGAAACATTCTTTAGAAGGAGAGGAATAGTTGACTAATTATTACACCTAATGTAATTAAAGATTTAAAGATGGATTTTCTTCATAATTTCACAATTATTTTTTTAATTCAAAATTTTTAAATTTAGATCTTAATTATCCTGAAATTTAATTTCTCTCGATATTAAGTAAATACCGAAAATTTGCATCATCTTTTTTATTTTTAATTCTAATTAAATATTGTCCCTTGTTTTTGTTATAAGATGACATTTAAAAAAGGAACCATTTCATTTGATTTCAAATTTGGCTTAATCTAAGCAAAGTTGCCGAGAGCCCAGCCAAAACTCCTCCCTGTATCTATCTTATTTTGGTATTTCCATTTATCATGTTTTTCATAGTCTTTTTTATTTAAAATTCCGAAACGGCCTCAATGCCTACAACAGTCATAATTCTCTCCCTAAAAGCTTTCAAATAATACAAATTAGTGCTTTTTTCCTCTAAGAAAGAGATTTTCAAAATATTTATTATATTTTATTATTAAAAATTATTAATTTAATTACTTTTATAAGAGGTAACTTGAGGTATAAATTCCTTGAATTTGTGCCTCTAGAATTTAGTAAACTGAACTTATATTTTACTTTCTATTACATTTTATACCAATTTCGCAAACATATTTTAATTATACAGGGTAAGTCAAAATGAATATAGCGATTACAAACGGCTAT
>JAOUZG010048464.1:783860-796279 GCA_026289955.1 Argiope argentata
TTATAGCCGTTTGTAATCGCTATATTCATTTTGACTTACCCTGTATATAAAAATCTAAAAATTAGCTTGCCATTGATATCCATTTACTTCCCGTACTACTTTTGCTCTAATTTTAATAAATTTTAAACTCAATTTATAACATTGCTTTTCATTTTTGTAATGGAATGCAAATAATATTTTATCATTTTAGTAGTTGAAATGCATGGCTTACTCGAGATTAAAATCCTTTTATGCAAATTTAGAAATAATTTTTATAAATTGCAAAACTCCTTTTAAGAAGAGTACATTGAACCGAAACAAATATAAAAACATTGGCAAGTATTTATAATTTAATATCACTTTTAATGCGCTAATTTAAAAAAAAATTCAACATTTGAAATATTTGGAAGAAATATTGTGCAGAAATAAAATTGAAATCATACAACTTTAAATTTTAAGACGTTATTAAAACATTTCTAATTTTTATTACAATATTTTTTGCTTCAAAGTTATTGCAGAGGAATTTCAAAATTTCAGTTTTATTTTAATTTGAATCAACTTTTAATTAAATTTCGTTCTTTGAACAACCGGCATTATTCTTTTTCTTGTCTTAAAAATAACAGAGAAACGTCTGGGCAAGTGAGGAAGTTTCATACACAACTACAATGATTTATATTAAATTCAAATCATTCACTCACATGGCTTCGTCAGCATTAAAGTTATAATAGAAAAATTCTTTTTTCATAAATTAATTCCAAAGGAGAATTTGAATCCCACTTTTATTAACAAAACAAATTTTTTTTTGCTTGTGATTTCTTTTCAGTGAATTGCATGAAGTAAAAATGGTGGTGCCTTCTATAGACAGATGATTGAAGTTCAATACTTTACCTTATTTTACAGTTTCAAAATAGAAATCTTTTCTTTCACGAGTTGGGCTACTTCTAAGATGAATTCTTAATTAAGAAAATTCTATTCATTATTAGAATCTGGAACTACGTTTATTATTAATATACAGAACATAGAATATATACAGAAACTAGAACATGTAATTCCTATTGGATTAACGCGCTTTCAACAACAATAATAATAATTCCGCTTGACAGGCTGGAAGGCAAACTCAGATTCCTTTACGTCTGAGTTGTTATCTGGTAACGTAAATTGTTGATGTTGTTAGAAACAGTCAAAATCAAGTCATGAATTTTTTTTCTGTTTTTTTGGACGAATCAGGGAGAAGATAAGGTGAATTTTTAAGTTCCCTTTATTGTATCTTCAGAGGCACGCATTATGTATAAGAGTGAAAAAAATAAACAGAAGAATGTTAAAAAAAGGAGTGAAAAAGGAACGAAAAGATTTATCCCTGGTCTTATATGCCATGAGATTCTCATAAATAATGACACGTGTCAAATTTTGATAGGAATTCTCACACGTGTTGAACTTCACAAGAGAAACTCAAGGATTCTTTAGAAAAATCTGTTCTCGTCAGCGATTTACTCGACACATGGGAATCGATGATGCAGTATTTTTTACAAATCTTTATTTCTTTCAGTTAAATAAAAAAGTGAAATGGGATCAGGAAACAAGAGATTTATATATTTTTAATATATTTTTAAATATTTATATTTTTAAAATATTTTGATATGGCCTAAATTAAGTTAAAAAAATAAGATTTTAACTATTTAACTAAGATTAAATTAAATTTTAAACACACAAACACACACACAAACACACACACACATACACACACACACAAACACACACACCATGATCGGTAAAGAACTGAAGAAATTTTGCCGGTCTTGTTATGACAACCAATACAATAGGTAGTCTTCTTATATTAATCTACTTAGAAAACAGAAGCTGAATGATTCTATGGCGTTTTCTTATGAGTCAGATGTCTTGACTCACAAGCTGGATAAGGAATACATATAGGGCCATTAGAATCTTATTAAAACAAGGTGGCAAATAAATAAATTTACAAAAATTACAAATATATGAAGTATGGGATATTAGGAGAATATTAACGTTATCTAACATAATTGCCATGTTCTTAATTGCATCAGTATGTTCAAGATATTAATAGAGCATTTATAAATCTTAAGCGCCCATTTAAAAATAATATTATATGAACGTGGATGAGGAATGTTTATTGCTGTTATAAATAAATAGATGAAAATATAAACATTTTTAGGAAGTTTTAAAATTAAAAAAATAATAATAAACTCATTAACAGGCTGATAAAGTTAAAACACGTGGTTAAATATGAAACCAGTTTATCAAAAAAAAATATTAATGCGTCTGGTTCCAAAGTACTTAGATTCGTCACTGGATCAATCACATCTCAAAGTAAAAGCAAAAGGGGTTAAAAATCATTTTATAATCTCCATCGTGTTCAAACTCGGGACTACAGGATAGCATTTCGTTGTACAGCAATGAGAAGTCCTCGAAAGAATGACATCTACATCATCTGTTTCATTTCGTGTCCAGGACCTGACTTCCGGAAAGAAACAGGATGACAAATGGCACTGAAAGTTCTTGTCCTTTTTTGTAACGGAATGCCGCCCTGCAGTAAGACAGTGTCCTGTCGGAGTCATTTAAAAACTGGCAGGGGAGGGTGGCGGTGGAAGATTCCAACAAAAGAAGACGAAGAGGAACTATTCGATAAACTATCTTTCCTCAAAGTCCTTCTATGAAGTTTTACATTGATAAATGAGCCGCTATTGGAGTGCGGCAATTGAACGAAGCATTCGCTTGATGAAAAGAAGTGAAGAAGGAAATGAAAAAAAAAGTGGAAAAAGAAGAAAAGGCCTCCTCTATAGCCACTTATAGCTGGAAATTCGCCAAAGAAGTTTCTTGCCGAGCATTTTTGTTTTATTTTTTTTATAAATATATGTGCGAAGGATAAATTCCTTTTCCAAAAATAAAAAAAGGAGAAATTCTTTCTTCCTTTCTTCTTCCTCTCCACAGTTAATGTGGAAAGGGCACTTTGTCACAGGTTCCTTATCAAAAAGTGTGAAGGAGAGGGGATTTTGTGGTGGCGATTAAAACTGACGAAGCCCCTCTTTTGCTGATCGAATGGGAATAATCGCTTGCTAAAGGGGGTGTGAGAATGTTCTGGCGGGTGTCCACTCTACTTTAGAGATTTATTTCTTTTGGAGTTTTTAGGGGCGGCCGGAGCCATTTTATTCATCGATTGTGGGAAGGGAATTTCCCGAAAACGTTTATGGACCATCAACTTGAAAGTTATAGAATTTTTTCCGAAGGAGATTGTTTTTTTTTCATTGTGGCTAGCTGGAGAAATCTTTTGGATTTCAATCCTTGGGTAATAAACGAATGTCATGGGAAAAATACTGAGGTTTCTACAATAATTCTTAGGCTATAAATACATCTCTCTGTGCTTTCAATTATCACAATTTCATAAAAAACCCACCTGTAAGTTAAAATGAAATAGAATGTTTTTTTTCACACTTATATTTTTTCAATAACGATGTAATAGGAAAAAAAATGTAAATTTGTAAATATATAAAAAGAATTTCAGACCAACCAAAGAATGTGGTACTTTCTAACCTTTTATTTGCAGCGGATTTCTTCACATACACCGAATTTAACATTGAACTATTGACTTTAAGAGCTATTTTTATTAGTAATAAAAGAAAGTATGTGAATTTATTATGGCTTTGAATTTGTACAGGATAAATCCTTTGCCCTAAAGTAACAAACATGACGCATATATACTATAGGGGATGGAATTTGTTTTGTTGCAACTTTTTTTTCTGAAATTTTATTTTATATTTTAAGAAAATAAAAATTTAAGTATCACAGTATTAAGTAAATTTAGATCTTTGCCCTTTTCTGAGATAACTTCCAAAAATAATAAAGTACAAAAATTACTTAAGATTAAATATCTTAAGTAATAATATAAGATCTTAAGATTAAAATAAAATATTTTCAATTACCTATTAATTAGATATAAATTTAGCTATCATAATTTTTTTTGTTTACATTTAATTATTATTTTTAAATTTTTTTTTTTCAGTACATGAATTTATGACTACATTTTCAAAATCATAAATGAAGTTGAAATTGTTTTGATCATTACTATTGAGATTTTATATTTCCCTCCATAATTGATCTTCAGAATATGAAAATGCGATTTGTTTTAATATATTAAATCGCTATTTTTTAAAATCAGTTTTTGAATAAAATTATCGAAATTACTATGTTATTACAGCTACCGTTTAAGTTCAGAAGTAAGAAATTATGATTAGTTATAAAAAAGCTGCCCGTGTTTAAAATCTTTCGTATTATTACTCTCTTTAGAATCAAAGAATTAATAGAACAATTCTTCGATAAATTGCATAAATCATAAAATAGATTTTGTAATATATACAGAATAGCATCTATTCATCTTAAGATGCCCGTACCATTACAGCTACTGAAGAGTTTAATGGGCATGTTACTGGAATTTGATTGAATACCAGAATATTTAAAGAAGAATAAAAAGTAACTATTTACAGAATAAGCGCTGACAATAACTGCAATCACTGATAATAACAGGCATTATGTACTATAAGCACCGATAGTAATTTGAAACCGTTTATAACAATTTTTTACTTTTAAATTTTATAGAAGTATTATCTGAAGTAATAATATGCAGAAAAATATGTACGAAAAAAAAAACATAGACTCATGAATTATGAGATTATTGCTCTTGTTATCATAAAATTGTAGTTGAGGATTAACTAAAAAAGTTTATTATAAAATAATTTCGTTAATAATAGTAAAAATAATCTCTATTCGAAAGACATTAACGAATGCATGTGTATGTGAAGAAACTGTAGTACTTTTTTCCCCTTTAGTCATTGTGTGTATACACTTTGTAATACGTACAAAATTTCAATGTTGGATGATTAATTTCCGTCCTAAAACTAATATGAATGTGATAATGAATTAGATAATAGCAAACATGTTAATAGATCAGTTAAAGTTTAGTCAATTCCAATCTAAAATTTTAATTAAATGATAACAAAATTAGAAAGACTTATAGTAATGGAAATAATTGAATAAAGCTCTTAAAATGGAACAAATTACAAGTCAACCAACATTTGTTTAAAATCACTTGGTGAGAAAATCTCCAAGATTGAGTAAAACGTAAAACATTCAGTAGTTATTTTATTTAAGCGATAGTCCCTGTGAATCAACTGGTCGACATATCAGGCTAGTTATAGTTGCCTATATGTCATTAAAATAGGCCTTTCGTGAAATAAGAAACTAAATAAGAAATAAATAATAGTATTACCAATTACAAGACATATCTATCTTAATAGCAATAAAAAAATGGATGATTTTTTTAAAAACATTTTTTTAGAAATTTTATATAGAGTCATATCACTGACTCTCCGAACCACCCGAAAATAAAAAATAAACCATAAAACTGAATGATCGCACCGTCGTAACAGAAAAACTGGTGGGGGTCCTAAGGATCATCAACCCTTCCCGTAGCCCGGCCATGGTGCAACCCTTCCCGTAGGAAGTGCGCCTTATCATCGATGGAAGGTGTCACCCTCACACCTATTTGTGTACCTTCCAAGGTATCAAGATCCAACCAGCAGGTCGGTATACTTATCATCCTCTTTCCTAGGTGCCGATCTGGGGGAAGAAATTTAATATATTATTTTTGGGAAATAAAGAATTTTTAAGATTCCTTGACTGATTCCATAATTAATATGATTTTTCTTATGACTAAGAAATTTAAACACGGTTTAGGGCATTGTTTATTTTCCGAGTAGGGTAGCTTGCTATCAAATATCTTTTTTAAAAGGTTCTTTTTCCTAAATTATGACATGTCATCAAAACAGATATTCAAATGATAACCTTTTATATAATCGAGTATCATCTCAAACGTCATTAAAATAAATCATCTCAATAAAATAAAACAGAAGTTCTCTTAACTTGCAACATCAGATTGCGTAAAATGTATCGTTTCTTTCAACCAAAACTATTTTCAAAATTCAAATTCAAGCATATGCAAGTATTTTGTTGTTGCCATTTATCGAAATGCTTTATTTTTAACTTTAATATGACAACAACATGTATTCCCTTTTCCCTCCAGACGTATATTCAGAAAGCAAGAAAATAATCCAATTTCTTAAATATTTAATTCTAACTTAAGACGCAAAAAAGAAAAATTCCCAGACAACGTTCAAAAATAATCATGGGTGTAATTCGTCACATTTCACATCAAAACAGAGATATCATTCCTTGTCTGCAAGAAAAAATGGATACGAAACAAATTAAATTAAGAAATAAAAGATAACGCTTTTGAGTGGCGGTTCATTTTACAAAAAGCAAACTGTCTGACTCAAAACAAATTATAGTTTCCATTTCTTTAATAAAAAAGGAGGAATGCTGTTCTAGCTCTAATGAGGGGCTAAAAATTTCCTAGTTTAGATCCCGATAAGGTTTCTTGTTAAATTACTTTTAAGAAATTGCTCTTTTAAGCAAACATTATAATAATTGGTTGTTATGGAATGGTATAGTTTAAAACCCTTTTAGATGGATAATTTTATTAGACTGTAACTTGCTTTAGTGGATTTGAAGTTGATTATAATAATGAAGTTAATTAAAGTAGGGAATTTGAGTTACTTATGTGAGTTTCGCGTTACAACATGTACAGGGCTAAACAGAGATTTTACATGGTAATACATGTAAAACTATAATAATGGCTACAAATGGCAGAATTAGAAGAAGAAAAATTAGGAAGAAAAATACAGGGCAACACTGACGGGGATTTAAAGGAGAAAACAGTTTTTGGATTTAATTATTGCATATTTTACATTACTTATTCACTTTCGTATGTGACGTCAATTAGTCATTTAGACAACTTCGTTCATCCATTTCACACCAGACACATTGGAATCATTGATGCGCTTTCGATAATCCTGTAAATATTCTGCTTGTAACTAGAAAGCTTCTGAAATGGTTTCTGAATTTTTTTGACGTCCTGACACTCTGTCTTAAAGCCTCCTTTGTCTGCAACTGAAAGTAAACATAAAGAATGCACCATACGCCAATGAAAAAAATTATCAGATGAATATCAACCACGAATCATGGGTTATCTAAAGGATGTCACATAGGACAATTATTACTTTCCCGAATCAAGCAAACTTTTGTACAGTTATCTTAAATAACTACATTGAAATTTTGCTCAATATTGCTGTCAAAAGCAAATGTTATGTAATTTCATCTGTTACATACAGTTAAATAAATGTTTCCTGACGTCCTGGATCAGGGGTAACGCGTCTTCATTACAATCTGAGCATCCTGAGTTCGAGCCCCGGTTCGGGTACGATTGTTCCTTTGTGCGTCCCCTCCCCCGTAGAAAGGGCTTGTGAAATCGAACGTGATGCGTGAGTAGCTAAGCCGTACTCTTGACCCTAGTTGATGTTACTTAAAATCAGAGATGCGTCCTCGGCTTAAAATTGCTGACGTTGTCAGCCAGCTGGTCCATGGTAAGTGCCATTAGAAAAAAATAACCTATAAATGTTCACGGTTATTGTTAGAGATTATTGTTAACCTCTAACCGAATTTTAATGGAATTATGATGATAATTTAGGTCGTTATAATTTTTTTAAAAAATGATGCTTCCCAATATTAAGTAAGTCTTATACAGTTTCGGTGATATCTCAGAAACCATAATACATTTCAACTATCAGAAAGTACAATCATATTTCATAAAAATCTTAAAATAAGTGTATAAATAACACATATAATATTTTTTCTGAATTTTTAAACATTAATATGGTAAAAAAAGAAATTGTAACTTATAAATTTTTGTATAAAAGCAAAGCTATTATACTAAAATGACAGAAAGCAGGAAATTGTCAGTAAATTACATCAACTCTATATAACTATGTCTCAAATAACTTACAAAAATTGTAAAATTCTCGCTGCTTAGTTCTAAAGCCAATTTTTTTTGACAAACCATTTACTAAATCTATTTGTATTTATGGATCGATTCTTTGTAAAATCTGAGCTTCAGTAACCATTATAATATCACAGTTGGCTAAATATTGCATTCATTTTGAGATCAGACGATAATGATTTAACATGAATATATATGGAATTTAAAAATTTTGCACAGTTATACAAGTCCAAAAATAAAGCCAGTAAAAAGTTTCATCTATCTAGCCTTATTTATTTATTTATTATGCTCTCAAGATTTAAGTAGTAAGATATAAACTTTTTTTAGAAGATTTCCTCCACAAAAAATCGTTTAAATTAAAGATTTGATGTAAAAAAACAAAAAACAAATTTCATTCTTCTTATTCCTTCTATTTTTGAGCCACTCTGCTCACATACAGATAGTTATAATTTGAAATATGCTTTTTTATACATATATGTATATATTGACTTTAAATGTGAAATAATATTCATTTTTAAGTACCTATTGTACATATTGACTTTAAATTTTAATATACCTATTGACGTTCATACAAATATACACATAAAGTACCCATTGCCTTAACTTTTAATGTACATATTGACTTTCATACACACATGTTCATACAGTACATAGTGACTTTAAATGTGAAAATTCGCAAAAATATATTGATACATTTATTTAAGGACTACAACTCTTTTTTCTGTTTAATTTGTATTCTGATAGCAAAAACTGTTTGCTCCAAATATTGTTTCCTCAGTATATACAGGGGGCAAATAAAATAACTTTCTCTATTCGGTGGCATCTGCAGCTAAAACGAATGAACGAAAAGAAATTATATTTCATAGAGAAACAATGGAATGCACGGGGAGATCGATTCTGCTAAGGAAAAAATTAGTACCAAAAGTTGCCGATAGGGGAAATATTGGCTCTGTGGGAATGCAGTTGTGGAAGAATTAAGAAACTTATAGAAAAAAATCTTTTATTCGTTAAAATTAGGGTCCCTTGACGTCGTGCACCATTTTCAATATGCTGCCTTCCTTCCTTTGCCATTAGAGATTTCCTTTGCATACAACCCATTGCATGCGGTGTATGACTTCTCTACTGCTGTGTTTGAATTGTCAGTTTCGATTTTCATAACAGTCCGCCTTAAGTACTGTTTTAAGACACATTGGTTTGGAAAGACACTGGAGCACACTATGGATTTCAGATACTTTACCTCCAAAAGTGACCTGGGGATGATGTTTCTAGTGAAAAGGGTGTTCATTCCGTCTGAATATACCAACTAATAACTTTCTCAATGCTTTTAAAAGACTTTACACTGAAAGATGAATCTGTGGCCGTGCTTCATTTTGCCTAAAACTTACTGAGTCCAAGCATTGCCTTTACAGCAATTGTGGAATCGCAAATATTTGCAGCATTTGCCTATATTTTTTGCCATTAATGGTGTAGGCAAGAATTGTTAAAGGTCTGATATTCTTAGTGGCATGACAGGTGTTTGAATGACATTCTCAAATAAGTATGATATATAATACATCTCGACATGCAAATTTCATTGTTGACAGCAGCTCCAATATTTTCCTTATTGGCAACTTTTGGTATTAATTTTTTTGAGTGGAATTTATTTTTCTATGCCTTTAATTGCCTGTTTATGAAATATGATCTAATTTCGTCTAATCTTTTTAGCTGTACATGCCACCAAATAGAGAAAGTTATTTTATGGTCATCCTGTGTATTAACATCATACAGTTCTATAACATGATAAGGATGAAAAATAACTATGGTACATGATCCACCTCGATTTGCAAATTTTCTTGTGACAGAAGCGCTAATATTTTCTCTAATGGCAACTTTGGGTACTAACTTTTTTGAGCGGAATTTCTTTTTCCATGCCTTTTACAGCTTGCATAGGAAATATGGTCTAATTTCGTTCAATCGTTTCAGCTATACATGCTGTCAATAAGAAAAGTTATTTTATGACCCCTCCCCCGTTATATTACCCTCTTACAATTCTATGACCGGATAAGTGGGATTTCAAACTGGTTATTAATTTTCATATCCGTAATTTAAAATTTTGCTATTTATACAGATAAATCTTCAACATTTTCTTGAATCGTTAAACAATTACCGTATTGTTTAACTCTATATAAAAGTAATATTTCAAATATTTTTATTATAATAAAATACTCCTCTGAAACTTAATAAATCTTCAATAGTTGAAAGGTGTCAATAGCTGAGCCTGAAAATAAAATTCCCTCCTTTTAACTACATCGATAATTTCATTGGCTTAAAGTGCTCAATAAGTAACAAAGTTCTTGTGATGTTCTCATATTTTTTTTCTTGAAGATTGTACATTAGTGTAGTAGATTCAGAACTTAATTAGTAAATCAATAAAATTAGCGTTTAATGGAGCCTCCTAATATAAGAATGTCAGAAATATTTATTGCCAAATATTAAAACAAAAAATTATTTACGCTAAAAATTCGAGAATAATTTTTTAAAAATTTCACTTTTAAAATATTACCTTAATAAAAGTCTGTGCATAAAATCTGTTTTTATTTGCAAGATCCATTGTTTATTCCAAAATGTTAAGTTAGGAATCAGATAAATACTGTGTGAGTATGAATTAATTAAGATAAGTGGGATGGTTTCTGTAGTTTCAATTTGTATATAATTTACATACTAATAATTATTTTAACTAAGGTTATAATGGATAACTGGTAGCATAATAAGCAGTGCCAATTCAAAAATAGTATTTATCACCAAATAAGTTTCTTATAATAACGATAATTGCGGGTATTTTGTTTATTACTGCTATTACAAAAATTTATTGATTTCTCAGAAGTTTGTCATGAACTTATGCTCTATTTGTTGACTAAGAAATATATTTCTTTAAAAAAACTTTGTTGGTATTTATGGCATTTGCCATGTACAAGTCCCGCTAAAATATCAGCAGATTTTAAGCCGAAGATATCTTTCTTGTTTTGCAAGTAGCGCCATCTAGGGCCATGAGTACGACTTAGCCAAACATTCGCCACAACCCTTTTTAGGGGGCGGACTTCATTCGTGCATATTCATGCATTTATCTCGGATCGTAATTTAGATCTGGAACAGAGAACGATCACCTCTGAATCAATACCCTTGACATGGGAGACTTTGTGATCACGACAGATTTAACGAGCGCCAGATGCCATACGCTTGGACAATCTTTGGTCGGTGAGTTTCGTACTCACAACAAGAGAAATACGAGTCCGAAGCTCTTCCAACCAGGCTATCCGTCCCATAAACTATTTATTGGACGTAATGAATATTTCTTTCAAATCATATATCTCTATGCTCATTGGAAATGGTGGTTTGAACTCGCAATCCGAGGGATGCGAATCCAACGCCCTACTAACCAGGCTATCTTGGCCAACTTTCTTTGTAAATATATTATTTGGTAATATACGAAATTTTATTTGTAATGTAAAATTGTTAAGGGTTGCAAAGGGTTGTGCAAAGGGGCATGCGGGTGTCATCCGCATGTGAGTCATAAGTCGGATACCTGCCCCCGGGTGTCCGGGGGTCTTTATCCACAAAATCTACTGCAGCCCACAAAAGAGGCTTAAAACTCTGGGTTCATCAGTGGGTTTGTTTATGACGTCATAATCAACAAAAATAAGCAAATGTCACATTTTAATAAATTATTGAATGAAAAGATGTTTCCCTGGTAGATTTTTTTTTATTTCATTCGTTATTATTATTCTGGCATGGGTATATTAAAAAGATTATTAACTATAGAATTTCTCAAACTAAAAATAGAAATCTTTAGGGAAGAAACTATTTAAAAAACAGTTTCTAGTTCAAATATGCTACCTGAACGATACTGCTAACAGTTAAAAAGCATTAGCTTTCTGAAGAGTTATATTGATTTTTTTTGAAAGCTTATAGAGATTATACCAATTTCATACCTTTGCTGTGAAGTGAAAAAAGAAAAAAAAAAACCAGCTTATGATTCTACTTCTTATGATTCTACTACTCTTCCATCGTCAGAATGTATTGGAAAACGATTAATCAGTTGCCAGATTTTGAGAAAAAATAAACCTGGCAAAAACAAATTATGAGTATTTCTTTCTATAGGGAAGTTTGTACCATCAAACTTTCGCTTCAAAAGTAAAATGCTTCCTGGCAAAAAAAGAACTATTTACAACATTAATGAAATTTTTCAGAAAAATCTCCGACATATACTTTTTTAAAACGGGCTGTCATGGGAAGATTGTTCCTTGGTAGCAAAATGGTTTGGAAGAAAATTTTTAAAAGTAAATGCAAAATTAATTATTTCGTAGATGTAGCGTAGAAAAACTGATTTCTAGAATCAAAGATCACTTAATTTTTATTAATATAAATGGAATGTTTTTATTAATTTCGGAGAGAAAGATTTTGTACTCTACGGAGCAATATTTTCGGGGAATAATTTATGACTTAAAATATTGGATTTTAATACATATATAAAATATAATAT
>JAOUZG010048464.1:805768-831568 GCA_026289955.1 Argiope argentata
TGGATAAAGGAAGTTTTCTTCATCCATTCGTTGTATAACATTGGTTTTTGCTCTAAACAGACCGTCTTTGTCTTCAATAGGTTTTAATGCACGGATAGATGGATCTTGTAATCCTGTAAAAGTTTCTTCCTGGATAAGCTTAAACAGTCTTTTTTCTGCTCTCTCAAATTCTTCCACGGAAATTTCCACAGACAAGTTCTTTTCTACATTTCTAAAGTTGTAGAGAAATCGTAAAATCCATACAATCATTCTCATTATTTTATGTTAGGAAGAAACATATCGGTAGTACCAATCGGGCTTTTCTTCTTTGTCTAAGAGGTTCAAAACTGTTTTTCTCTTTTCTTTGTTGAGAACTTCTTTATCGGGTTGTTTTTCTGAATGTGGCCATTCCTTTTCCGTTAAATAAAGCCACGGTGGACCCTCCCACCATCTGGATTCGAATAATTTTTGAAAACTGCATCCACGTGAGGGGAGGTCCGCTGGATTGCAAGAACCTGGAACAGGTTTCCAATCGGCAATTCTGGTTAAAGTTCTAATTTCCTGCACTCTGTTGTGCACAAATGTACCCCAAGCTTGATCCCTTCTTATCCACCCTAGAGCTTTTGATGATTCACTCCAAAAGACAGCTCTGCAATTTTCTAATTTTAAATCTGATATAATTGTTTTAGCTAATCTAGCTACAATCAGGCATGATAAAAGTTCTGGCGAGGTATTTTCGTTTCTTTTATGGGTGCAACTCGGCTTCTAGCATCCACTAACTGTACTTGAATGCCTTCTTTATCTATGGCTCTTAAAAATGCACATGTAGCAAAAGCTTGATTGCTAGCGTCGCAAAAAACGTGTAAACTTAATGTGTCTTCATTTTCATTATCTATATTGAGCCAACGAGGAATTTCAATTCTCGGGAGTATTTCTAATTGTTTAATCCAATTGTCAAATTGTTTGCTCAAATTTTGAAGAAGTTCTTGATCCCAGTCTAATTTTTGAATCCAAGTTTGTTGCAAAATTAGCTTAGGAATTAAAGTTATGGCAACTGAGAATCCAATGGGGTCATAAATTTTTTGAGTAGCTGAAAGGATTTGTCGTTTTGTACAGGGTTCCTTTACTTTAACTGGTTCTAAAACTTTACAACTTAAAACGTCTTTTTGGGTATCCCAGTTTAACCCTAATACAGGAACAAAATGTGACTTAATTTCCGTACTATCGATTATTGGAACATACATGTTTGATCGCCAGCATCTTTAATTGAAATGTGCAGAGGGCAGAATTTCTTTGGCTTCTCTAATGAATTTTTCTGTTTCATCGATTTGATCTAAACTAATCAGAGAATTGTCTATATAGAACGAATCTTTTAAAAATTGTGCAGTTTCCCTTAAATGTTCGGGAACGTCATTTAGAAGAGGATTCTAAGTTGCAGCTAGCAGAAAGGAACTGGATGTTAGTCCAAATACTGCTCGGTTGTGTCGGTAAATCTTTAAATTCTTTTCCGAGTCGAACCACAAGAATCTTAAAAAATCACAATATTTTTCTACGATTTTAATTTGATAGAAAGCATTTTCTATATATGAACTTTATATTTCCGAAATCTATTCAAAATGCTTGGTACTATTTCTATCAAATTGGGACCTTTAGCCAGGCAATCATTAAGCAATGGAGAATTTTTAATACGAAGGGAGGCGTTAAATACTGGTCTAATTTTTGTGGTTTCACTCGATTTTTTAATTACTCGTCTATGGGTTAAAAAATGTACCCCTTCTTTCTTTTCATCATTTATCACTTCAATTATTTTATTACTTTCCCAAATGTCAAATATTTCTTTGTAATCTTTCCTTTTACTCGAACTAACTAATTTAGCTTCTGTTTTGAAGATTTTTCAGCTATTAAACGGTTACTTAGTAAAACAGAACTATCAATAATCCAAGGCAAGCATACCTCATATCTTCCGGTATCATCGCGCTTCACTGTTTCTAGGAAGTATTTTTGGGTTTCTTCTAAAATACCTTTAGTTTTGTTTTCTTCACTAGAAATGCCAATTGTGTCAAGACGTCATAAATCTGCTAATTCTGAGTCGGAAATAATCAAAGATAAAGAGAGGCCTGAAAGCGTATTTTCTGAAATTTCAGTATCGCTTTTAACCATTAATATCCAACCTAGTATAATCTCAAAAGCTGCTGCACCAATATCTGGAAAATGTTCTGTTTTTCCCGTAAACAACTGCGAAATGTTATCTGCGCCTAGCAGTGTATGGGCTTCATCAGACTTATCCTGAAATATAAATCTATTTCCATTTTCCTGTATATAACTAATAATGATCCCTTTATTTCTTAAAAGACCAATTAAATTTTCATCTTGTATCCTTGGGATAGAAGAGGAAATTTTCTTTTCATCTAGAACGTCAATGTGAAAACTAAATTTACCATCTTAACTGCTAAGATTTACTTTATATCGATTGTGGAGTTCAGATTTTTCTACTCCTCCAAAAAAATCCATGTTTTATCATTTCCGAATTCTGTCTTCCTTAATTGTAATCGTATATCGGCATATTGTGAAATATAACTATTTTGACTCCTGTTGTCTATGATCACACTCAGAGTACCCTTTAAATCACCTCCTTTTGCTTCTACCATCAATGTTTGCAAAAAATACTGAACGTTTTATTTGGTTTGAAAGTTACTTTTCGCTATCTTGATTTTTGTTTTGATCAATCACGTTCTTTATTTTATTACACATAATTGACTCGTGTCTTAAATGGCAGTGTCTGCAAAAAACTTTAAATGTGCATTTATTTGCCAAATGGCGAGATTTAATCTAACACCGAAAACAAACCCCAATTTCAATAAAGACATTTTTTCTTCATTATTCAAAGTCAACGCGGAAGAGCTATCTTTAGAACCATGTAAATCAAATCCTTTTTCATTATTACAAAAATAACAGCAAAAAGTTTTATCTCTTACATCTGTGGAAATTAATTCCGAAACTGAAAAACTGTTATGTTCTTTTTTATCATTACTCTTGTTCGTTTGTTGATATTTTCTTTCATTCGAATATCCGCCCACGTTATGTGTACGGTTCAAATCATATCTTCGATACGCAGTTGGCACCTGCCTGTCTGAAGATGAATCACGGCAATTGTTTTTTATTATTACTTCCGCTCTTTCCCGAGTATTTAATGTTTCTGAAAGAAAAGTTAGCAGTTTCTCAATGTCGGAATAAGCGTTTTCGTTCTTTGGTTTATCAATTTGAATTAAAATATCTTTCAGAAGAGCTTTTAAAATAGTAGTACACAGTACACTTGAGATATCTTTAATGGGTTGTCCTAAATTTTCTAAGCATCTTAATTCGATATTTATCTTATAAAATTTTCTAAAGGATATAACATCATTTGAATTTCTTAAAGGTTTAAAGCATAACACATTATTCATATGAGTTTGTATCAATAAATCATCATTCGTTAAAGAAATCTGAAAATAGAAAATCAATCGGTTGATAAAAAGACAGTTTTCATTATTAAATCATAAAAAGTAAAATCCTCTCTTTTGTTGAATTATTTTTGAATTCAAATATTGTTCATAATCTGTGGAATTATTAATTAACGCCATTCTGGTATTTTTAAGACATAATTATAAAAGAAGATAAGAGGGTGAGAAATGAATTTAAACTCACCACTATTAATATCTCGCAGTCTGCTTTCTCCAAACGTGTCGAATGCACAACAATGGTCTGATTGATGGATCTTCCTTAAAATTAATACTGTAGTATAAATATAAATGAAGGTCCACTATTCAGGGGACTGGAGCCTATTAATCACTTCCGCCAACAACAAAATCGATCTGTTCGAAAGAGGAAGAGCAGCTCTTTTCCACAACTTTTCCCACTCCTCTCGAAACTTTTGACGTGTGACGTGCCCCAAGTCACAGCTTTTGTTGCGGAGAGAGGAACGTTGCAAGATTAAGTCCACGTCCTCCATAATGTGGTTTTGGAGATATTGAAAATGTAACAGCCTTTGGGAGTGAAAAATTGTTGAGTTGATCCTATAGAATAAGTTTTAGTTTAAAATGTACTAGGAAACATCAATGGAATTTTGGTGCTCTAACCAAATCGGTGAGAAATATTAATGGTAATGTAGGATGTTGTTTTCATCTCGTGGATCTCGTCTAAAATTTTTTTAAATGTGGATGAGTCTAAAATAGGCGCCTTTGATGTTCAGCTACTTCACAGGGATATTAATCAGTTTTTTAAAAATTTAAATTGAATTTCTTATGTTATATGAATTGTTTAATGAAAATATTTCTAGAAACTATTATTAGAAATTATCGGTCGTGAGCTTGCTATGTCACCGAAAACTCAATTCAGTGAGGGGAAACGATATGTAAAAGTTAAGTTTTTAGAAACAAACATGAATCAAGTTTAATCGAGATCAAAAATAGGCTTAACCGCTGCCGGATGGAAGTCATCATTTAAATTTTTTTAATAACTTTTCTAAGGAAATTTTTTTTGTAGTTTGGAGAATAATTCCCATAAATTACCCATGTACATATCTTTCAAAACTATAATGTTCCAAAATCTGTTTGGTATTATCTGAAATATATATAAAAATACATTTCTATGACCTCGGTTTATTTCCTTGCATTTTTTCTTTATTTTTAGTAAATGCATTTTTCAATTTAATACGGATCTGAAACAATGTTACTATAAAATTGAAACGCACGATTAGTTACTACATTAATTACTGAATTGTACTTTTTTCTGGTGTTAAAATTAGGATTAAAAAATTACCTTCTTTTCTACATTAACTTCGAAGGAGGGTTTCCTTTTCAGATTTCCTTTCATAGCATATGCATATTTTAAATTTGCATCTCAGTAATTTACAGTAGACAATTTAAATTAAATTCACATCTTTTAGTCATGTGAAATAGCAAGATTAAATAAAAAAAACTGCTTTTATATTAATCGCTCAACTCCTTAAAACCCCTGTGATCTGGGTGAACAAGCTGGTCGCCTAAGACGGTTAATCATTTTTACAAACTGATTATGTTATGTTGCATAATGTATTTGGAGTATATATAATTGACTTCATATTAAATTGTTTCACGCAACAGCAATTATTTTTCATATAATAGGAATTGGAAGTTTAAAAAAATTAAAGACTTGCTTTGCAAAAATCTATTAGTATTTTACACTAATAGTGAGAACCATAGCATCTAGAATATATCACGGATTGCTCAATTCAACTTTATTATAACCGTTATATTTCAATTATGAATGTTCAAGTTATGACTGCCTCTCAACACTTATTTGTTAAAAGAAGTTGTCTAAGTACCTCTAAAAACAGTAGCCATTTTTTTTGTGGTTAATATTTCGTCGGGTTTACATGCAGCCGCCTAATTTATAGCATTGTTAACGCACGGGGCTTCACAGAACAAGCGCCAATATTCGACTTCAGTAAAAGTTTTGGTCATTGCGTTGTCTTGTTTTACTAAAAAATGTATCATTCCTGCTGAAACTAATGCATTTATTTGAAAGATTTGCTTGGCTATTAGTATTAATTGCTAAAGGGATAGGAAGTAGCTTTACAAAGAGAAAACATCGACAACTTCAAAAAATTTAAAATTCGAAATTTTAGTGAATTTTTACCTTTTAAATTTACCTGAATTTTCAAGAGGCACTTTTAGGATTTAATCTGTTGGTTTATGAAAACTATAACACTAACCAACTTCAACTATATTGATAAATTTTTGTATTTAGCCTTTTCAGATTCATATTGATATTTAAAGAAATACATTCGCGCAGAGTTTTACTGTGTATATGCCTGAATGCATTTAAACACAACTCAAAGATGTAAAAACAAAATTATGTGCGCAATTTTACATAAATAAAATTATGGATACATTAGAAAAAATTGGTAAACAAATTTAGCATTTTAGGGTGGATCTGTTTCAGATTTTGAAACCAAATCTTTAATATTAATCATTGGTTTCTATATTTGTACACAGGCAAGAGCGTTAACTCAAAAATTGCAATGATTTTTTAAAATGAAATTTAATGTGTGATCTTGTTAAATTTTAGTTTCAAACATTGAAATAAAAATTTACAGAGTAGGTACTCAATTTTCTCTTGTAAGAATTGCTCTTGTAAAAAACTCTTTAAAAACTGAGAATATCAGGTTCCTGAACTTAACGCAGCGTCCACAATTTTCAATGGGAAGAAGATAGATAAAACCTTTACAGGAGAGAATCTCAGAAAGTTTTGAGGATCCATTCCCCCTGAATTATTAATTTAATCTCCACGGATAGAAGATACCCTAAAAAGGTACAAGTAGCTAATAAATCAGAAGGGGAAAATAATAATAAAATAAAGGGAACACAAATTTCCATGTGAACGCGATAATTAAAAGAAAGCACATGGAATTTTTCTCTTAGTTTCGTCACAATATCTAAATTAGATTATTATGAATCTAATCATTTATAAGAAAGTGATCTAAGATGTACATTGGCCGTGCTGAAAAGTATTAAGAAGCGTTAAAACCCTATATAGTACTTGTTTACGAAAAAATCAAGGAGGAATTCAATACAGCCCTTTTTTAAACTTTAATTTCTACTCAATTGCTTCCAGTGGCTTACAAAACATTTAGCTTTCAATCCGGTTCAAAATACTCTGATGATCTTTAGGGCTCGTGTAGTCAAATAAAAAGTAATTAAAAAAGGCGATTTTTAGCTCCACTGAATAATGACACAGAAAAAAAGAAAAAAAAAAAAAAAAGAAGAGCGTTACAATAAGCGCAGCGTAAAAGTAGAATAGAAAAAAAAGAGAGCGATTTCTCTTACCAAGGCGATTGATTTGTTAACGGTTTTCTTCATTAAAAATTCATCTCTTTAATGGCCGAATCCATACCCGGGTCGATTTATTTTCGGTAATTGAAAAGCTTATCTCTTGACACTTTGACATAGAAATAACAATAATGGCGAAAGAAGAAAAAAAAAGCAGGCACAGGAACCTAATGTCCCATTATAATAAGAACAGTTTAATGAGTTTGGTGTTGAATTTGGCGACATTCTGTCCAAGTCCCGTAAGTTGGTGTAGGCCAGCTTAAAAGGTAGAAAACTTTATCGTCATTACAAAGCACTAAAACAGCTATTATAGTATTTTTTTGAGTAAGGAATATGCCGTAGATAAAATATTTTTTTGCTATCGTTTTTGCGTACTTGTTTTTTGTTTGTTTTTAACAGGATAAAGAACCGAAGCTCCTTTTGAAAAATATTTCATATCGGGGTAAAAGGAAACTTCGTACATTTTGTTAATAGGATTTATATTATATTTTAATCTAATCAAAACAAAATGAAAACTCGATTTTTTTATTATGTTTGTCATTTGTTAATCTAACAAAATAATTAAAATTTTAAAATGAAAGAAGAAACTTCTGTTGGCAAGGCGAAAGTATATGTAATATCTTTGTCTAAGCTCAAACTAGTATTTCATCTACAGTTTCATATAAGAGATTATTAAGGTTTTCTGAACCTTGTTTGAGTTATTCTAATTAGATTGTTCCCCTAGTTTTAATATAAAGCCAAAATATTTTGTAACAGATCCGAAATCCACAATAAACAATGACTCACTACCGCATAAAGTGGCTAAACATTCGATGATGTGAGTTCCCATTCATTTTTTTCGCATCTGGTAGAGCATAGTTACAATAGCAAAATGTTGTACTGAACAATATTTCAATCGAAGGCCTATTATGCTACAGTAAAAATCCTGTAAGATATAAATTTAAAAGAATCTATCTGTTCTTTACAAATTAGCAGGAAAAAAAATTAATTAAGGTAGAAGTAATTATTTTTCAAATTTGGAAAATCAGAAATTACTAATTTTTTGAAATCATTTTGGAAAGTTTACCAAAAATAGAACTTTGACAAGAGCCTTCAGCCATATTAACATAAGAAATTAGAAGTGAATAGATACAGACTTTTTTCTCTGCAAAATCGCTCTGAAAAACAAAGTTGTCTGAATTATAAAATTCCCCTACAAATTTTATTCTGTGAATGTCTGTGTATTCTATTTAAATATGAAAAAAATGACTTAAGAATACCTTGTTACAAAGAACATTATTCGCCGTTTAGTGATAGTAATAATACTTGGCGGAAACATTCTCACACGCCTGGCTTCCCTGGTACAGCTGTAGTAATTTAGAAACTCTGATAGATGATATAAGAGCCATATTCTACTCCCAAAATTAAAAATATTTAACATTCGCATTGCCAAGCATACGTCGGATTCTTCATAATTTCGAATACTAAATCCACAACCTGCTATGTTTGAATCCTGGATTTCATCAGAGGATCTTTTATACTTAATAATTCACGTTAAGATTTTTTAAAAACCTATGTTATTGAAGTTCTTATCTGCAATTAGGATTTTCAACTTTTTGTTTGGTCCATTATAATGAGATTATTATTGCATTAAAAGGCTCTCTTCTAATCTTTCTAGATAGAAAGTGAACCTTAGAGTCTCATTTTTATTGATAATATTTGAAAAAACTGTTTATTTTAAATAAACAAAACTTAGTTTTCGTTGCCTTAAATCGTCGCTTTGAAACCATGATCGAGAAAGATTTCCTTTAGCTTCAAACATGTGACCGTTATGGTCGATGAATATCTTAATGAACTTGATACCAGAATTTATTTAAAGGAAATCAATAGCAGGTAATAGTGTTTACAAAAATTACTTACATATGTAAATAGAATTAATGACGATGTTGTATCAAACTTAATAAGGTTGTGACAGAAATAATAACAAAAATACTAATAGATATACACCATAAAGATTTTAGTGTTTATAATGTTTATTATCAAAATATAATGAACTTTAAAACATTATAAAATTTTGATGTAAATTAGAACAATATCTTGCTTAATAATTTACGGGAACAGAATTTTTTTGTAAAGATATGTATAGACATTCACTGGCCATTGAATTAGAAACCCAAGATCAATATTTTATTGTACCACCTTTTGCACGGATAATTGCTCTGATTCGTTTGGGGATCGAGTCTACAAGCTTCTGGAGGGCATTTACATCCAGAGAATACCATGCATTGACCATGCAGCTTTTTAGATCTTGTAAATTAGATGGAAGAGGAGAGTGCTGTCGGATGTGTCTTTCCTCCATATCCCATTCATTTTCTATGGAGTTAAGATCCAAGCTATGCGGTGGCCACGTAAGATGTTGGAAATCACACTGATGCTCAGCGAACCAATTTTGAACACTTCTGGTACGATGCATAGTTGCATTATTGTCCATGAATTATCCTTCACCATCAGGATAAGAATGCCACATTAAAGGGAGCATTTGATCTGCCAGTATATCTAAGCTTTTTTTCCCCTCGAGGAGCACATGTCATCACTTGTATGCTGGCAGAACATGCTCCATTTCATGATACTCCCTCCAGACCCTTGCACAGTGCGAGTAAGATAAGATGAAATCATGGCTTAATGGGATTCTCGCCAAATTCGACGTCTTCCACAAGTGCAAAATAAAAAGTAGCTTGATTCATTCCACCACCTTACCCGTTTCCAATCATCAGATGCCCAGTGTCTTCTTTCCCGACACCACTGCAAACTAATTTTTGCGTGTCGGGCAGAAATGATTGGTTAGTGGAACAGGAGCTCGACTAGGCATTCCCATCATCTGCAATTCTCTACGCATGATTCCACCTGAAATTTTTGGGAAGAGACTTGGTTGACGATTTGTGTCGATTGAATTACTGTAGATTCCCTGTTCCGCCGTGAAATTCGTCGGAGACGCCGCAGCACATTCTCTTCGAAAACTGTGTTCGAACCGCAGTCACGTCTTCTAGGGAAAGACTGTGGGTTCCGAATTCAGCTTTTGGAAACCTTTTATATGGCTTCCTTTGATAACCCAGTGAGATCAAGTGCGTCCAACAATAAGTTCTTTTTCAAATGGTGAAATATCTGTCGTTTTTCCCATTTTACTCTATTCATCGCGAAAAGGACTCTTCACCTTACTTATACTTGCATTCTAACTACGTGTAATCGAAATTGAAAAATTAGCATACTTCCTCACAGCACGAATTTAATGCAAATCTTAAAGGTTTCTAATTCATTGGTTAGTGAGGGAAGTATAAACAAATGTACGAAAAGTATCTGGGGTGTTGTTTGAATGTTTATACATGGAAGTTGAAAACTGGCATCTTCATATTTGTATTGTATTCTTTGAATTGCAGCATATCTTGATATTTTCAATATTGTTTGAATACCCAATTCTTGTGACTCATTTGCTGTTCAGTCATTCTTTCTTTAGTTACGAGTCTCTAAGATACTTTCAAATCGTCAGTAGAATCTTTTAAGCTTTTCTACCTTTTGATGGTTTTTTCTTTTAGTTTATTGATGTTTTCCGGCATAAATGAAATATAACCTGAATCCGTAGATGATTCAAAGATGTAACCATATTGATAGTGCTTCGTTGTCATGCGATCTTTGGGAGTTTCACTTTTATCCAAAATTAAATTAATTTGGTTTTTTGTGGAAAGGCAAAGCAGTTTCTTGACTCATTAAGGGTTAAATATGCATAATTCAATTTTCTTGTATATTTCAAAAATATTATACAATGAACCTCTCAAATTCATGTGTGACATTACGAATTTTTACATGTTCGAGCCTTGATTTTTTACATGTTTAAATATTTCAATGTCTTCCCGAATACACAGCGATTAATCATAGCATGATATTCATGAGTAGTATTGTTTTAGGATACTTGTGTACTTGTAAAATCAAATGTATCACTTTTGGAGAAGGCGTTTGAAGATTGCGACATGTCATGCGGTTCACTGGGAAAGATCTGGCCTTCATAATCTGAAATATTGTACTGTTTGTAGCTGTCAAGAATTCGTTGATATCAATGGGCAGAAAGAACTAAGACTTGTTTTGTAGGGTTTCTTTGAAAACTGTTTATCAGTTCGTGGATGTTTCCACTGAATTTCTCTCCTTAACTCTTTAAGTGTTTCGTAAAACTTTCAAGTGCAAACAAGGAGCATTATTTATGCGATCTTTGTCAAGACCATGAAACAATTCTTAGAGCTTTGTGTTTTACAACAGTCGAATGAATTATAATCCTGTAACTTTGTTCCTTTCTCCAGGAGGAGCAGCTACAGACTTTTCATAACTTGGTTCAAAGAAACGTCTTCTATTGCAGTTTGATTCAGTATTCAGTGTAACTTAGCTAAAACTTTGCCTCTTGAATTGATCTTTTTTGTTGAAATGATCCTCTCAGATACTCTTGATATTTCATTATTTCTGGAAAGTCAAATAATCAGTGCAAAAGATGAATGAAAATTGTGAGAGTACCCAGATGACGTGGTACACAAATGTATATAGTTGTGATAAATAACCAGGGCACTTTGTACTGATAAATAAATAATAACCAGATGATAAATAACCAGGTTTAAGATTATTTTTGATAAATAACCAGAGGTTTAAGATTATTTTGGACACTTTTCAAAGGTTTTTTATTTGATCCATCTTTTTGACACAGGAAATAATAGAAATGCGATTAAATTCAAGAACATGATATCGACTGAATTGGAAGGTGAAGTTTTCAATATCGCCCAGAAAATTTTCAAAATACTTCTCAGATATTTGATTCTTCGCTTTAAAGTTTTAATGCAATAAACGGTAAAAGCGAACTGATTTTATTTCTTTCGATTTCCTTTTTTTCATTTAGTTAAAAAAATCTGAGTTCTTTTTGCAGTTTTTAAATGTTTTCGGATCATCTGTGATTTTCTGGAATACTTAGTGTCGCATCATATATTTTCTTTAGGCGTAGGAAATAGCGAGTTATTATTAAATTTCTTCTTTTTAGAGTAAATAAATATACGCCTAGGTTCAGAATCTTGGTGAATCACATTATTTTTAGGTAGTTGCTGAAAGAAATTGAATAACTTTTGAACCAAACAGAATATTTATAACGGGATTTTTTTCAATAAAGAAAACTATTGAATTGATTTCTTTTTGAAATGGAACATTTGCCTGACTCAATCTATTATTTCCGGTTATTATAGCATTTCCCAGATTGATAGAAATATGCTGAATTGTTTGGGTATTCTATAATTACTTTATGGTGAAATTATTTCAAAAGCCAAGATACAGTTTGTATAATGTAATTAGAAAATGAATTCAAAATTTTTGTTGTGTTTTAGGCCCAAAAATGCCTTGTCATTTTTAACACGTAAAAAATTTCGTTTGGCTTTAAAATATCGCCGTCGTTCGGCGTCTAGGTAGTTGTTCAACTCCCAGGTGGTTCTTAGAACTGTCCTGGGTTTTGGGTCTGGCTTTCTCCTCAGATTGTAGGCGCTGCAACGAATAAATGGATATATAAATTAGAAGCTTTCATACATTTCTGTTTTTACTAACTGCTACTTTTCACATATAAATAACAATATAAGATAAGAAAATCGTAATTAATTAGTTTTAAAGATGCAATACTGAATTAATAAAAAGCATATTTCAAATCTATAATATGGTCTTAATTTCTTGAGACGATTACCTGAATTTAATGGTAAAATACCATTGGATATAATAGAATAAAATGTATTTTATAGAGTAGTTGCATTCTTAATTTTTTCTCCCTCAAATTGCGAAAGTAACTTTTTGATAAGAATCTTGTTATGATAATGCGTCATTGAAGGAAAAGGCCCGATGTATTTCAATTTCCTCATATATTTCGACTAACAAATCCAATTTTTATGAACAAAAATCTTTGGACATGAAGTCAGTAAATGTACATTTTTTAAAATTTAGAAAAACTAGTGGCATGCGGACATTACAAAGAGTGACAAGCCTACTGTAATTGAAGCAAAAGGGCATCCTATTCTTTATGCACATCAACAGAGTCTAATGGAGACTACGTCTATGTAGAGAGCATCATGGGAAATGAAATAATTTCGGACAATAGCTGTCTTAATTAGTTTGCTTATAAAGTGCTCGTGATCTGCAGTTAAATGTCAATCTTAAATATGCTGAATTTTCAGTTGAGATGAACTTAAATCATATTTGAAGATTGAAATGCCGACGAATCAACGTTTCATGCGTCTGAAAAACGAATAAAGGTATAATGTTCGCATTTGGAAAGAGGGGTATCCGCACGTTCCTGATTAGGTGAAAGAAGACAGCGACAAAAGGAATGCCTGGTGCAGAATTTCGAATATTAAGAATACTGGTCCTTTTTTACTTGGCCAAAGAGCTATTATAGCGAAAGTGTGCTTAGACTCTTGGAACTGTTCATTGCGTGCTAATTACAAGGATTTCACTGCTTGGAATTTATCAACATAATGGATCCCCACCTCACTAGGATTCGAGGAGCTCCTTGAAGATCAGACCGAATGGTTTCCATGCTTATCCTATATTGCACTTGCAGATGTTTTTTCTTTCGAGGTTGCATAAAAAGGCAATGTTTGTAACGCCACTTGAAGACATTAATAGAAATTGCAAGAACAGGATCGCAGATGCTTGTACAAAGCGACAACCGAATTGTCTTACTAGGTGAAAAATGAAATATCATATGGGTACTTTTTCGTTATCTCAGCTCAAGCAAAAAATCATTAAATAATGTAGAATTTCATCAATTTTTCTTCAGCGACTTTTCGATTGCTCCTGGCTAATGGAAAAGTGTCGTCATATGTTATTCTTCGAGATGTGCATTTGAATTTACTGGCGTATTTATCATTAAATATTTATTGTTGTTGTTTCTAATGGAATTTGCCATGGACAAGCTAGCTGACATGCCAGCGCGTTTAAATGGAGGGTGCATCTCTTGAGTGTATTTTTTTAATTACCGCAACTACGGCCAAGAGTATTTCTTTGTAGCACACGCATCACGGTCCCTTTCACAGCCTCTTTTCACAGGGGGGTGCATTCACACATCTTACAGATAGAATAGTTTAAGAACAATTATGGTCGGAACGGGACTCGAAACCAGGAAGCCTAGATCACGGGGAAGACGTGCTACCCCTGTGGCAGGACATTTGCTTGGCTGTTTATAAAACTCTTCATAATTCATCGAAACATCCACATGTGAAACTATAATAATTTTCGAGTCATGCAGAAAAGACTTGAGACGCTCATGTATTATTGCGATGGTCATTCAGAATTGTCTGCATTCGCGCATCTGTTGTGAGACGGAATTAAAGTTCTGAATTCCACCCTCCATCATTGGCCCTGGGTTGATCCGTAAAAAACATCGCCCCCTTGGCGTTTTTTTTCTTCAAAAGAGCCCACTCCCCGCGCTCTTGCGTCTTATATCCCGGAGGAAGATATCCTCCAACGACAACCTAGTATTGTCATATTTGGCCCTAAATATCCTTGGTGAAAGGGGAGGGGTGATGCTCTCTCCCGTCACACCTAGTCATGAAACAGACTCTTAGAAATCAATCTGAAATAATGATTATTATGAGACAGACATTAATGGTGTAGGGTTTTATGAAAATCATAAGAGAAAAAAAACTAGGTATATATCGTATTTCCAGTTAGCCATTTCTAAATTATTTGAAATCCTATTATGAAAATTAAGATAAATATTTAATCCAGCAAAATGTTCTAAATGTTTTCGCTTTCAAATGGACATGAAAGATATAAATTTGGCTAAATTAGGAAGATAAAATTCATGAAAATAGTTACTATCTTCCCTTATAGTCTCGGAGAGAGTTTGAAATTATATTTAAGATGATTAAAACTGTTTTGGTGTCGATCATTAAAGTAATTGTATTTGACGACTTTCTTGTAAAACAATGTTATGACTGTTTGAAAAATGATGTTACACGAGCAGTTACCGTAATTTTATGTTAGTGGATGAAATTTGGCCTACATTAATTAATTATGAAATCTCTATTTGATTTTATCCCTTAAAATAAACTAATAATTCTTAGAAATAAGCTTTAATGGTATTAACGTTTTCTTCATAAAAAGAATTTAAAAAACCATTTTGTTTCATGAATTAGCAAAGGACTTTTAGAATACAAATGAAATTCATAAGCGACAAAAAGTATGAAGGATGCTCACTTACACGTTGTAAACCAATCTGGCTAGAAACCCCATTTAAACTTTCAAAACTGTTCTTAAAGAATAAATAAAGACTTCAAATAAAAATACTTTCTAAATACTTTCAAAATTCGCAAAAGTTTTTCAAGCGCAGTGATTCAGCTCAATAATCACCATATGAAACAAATTACAGATTTTTCAATAGTAGAAGAGAATCTTATTGTTGCGTATAGTAATTGTTTGTTACTTTCAACTGTTTTAAGGCAAAGTATTGTTGTTCATATTAAGAAATATAATAAAACTGGATTCTCTTTTCTCATTGTTTCCCTGAAATCTCTGCTGAAGATAGAATGTGACGCCGCGAATATCTGCTAAACAAACAATTTGTAGCGATGGTCTTTAATTTTCCCTAAACACCTGTACTCTACACCCTTCTAAAGTTTAAAAAATGTTAGACCTTTTTCTCATACACCCTTGTTTCTGAAAAGTAGAAATCTTATTAGAGACAGGGGGCAATAAAACTTCCGCCTATAGCTTGGTTTCTGAAATATTAGAAACATAAGGCGGATATATTTAAAACACTCCTCTTCTTGAGGTAGCAATTTAATAAACTGATTACAAAACCTTAGTTTTGCACGAAAAATTCGCAATAAAATCTTTTTGGCTATAACCAAGATTCTACTCAAGACATTTTGGTTCCTTCTAAAACTAAGGTATCTCGACGGAACCAATTGTCTAATGAAGGCCTATTACATGACTGCCTCACAAGCATAGGAAATAAAGATGTTTGGTGTAATTCACCTGCTGGCTCAATAACTTGGAGGTCAAACGGAAGCCTTTACGAACCATTAGATGATATTTTTTTTCCAAAAAACCATTAAAAAATTCATATAGTTTTTTTTACAAATACATTGAAACCCTGAAAGGAAGAAATACAAATAAATTACCACTACGCAGCAAAACTGCTTTGAGGTCTGTTTGAGAAAAATCAATGAATAGGTGTCTCACATATGAATCGTAAACAATGTACAAACATTTTATTAGCCCTAGAATACCTTTACAAAAATATCCCTTTTTTGGGGAAAAATAGAGCAAATTCTCTTTCTTGAAGCCTATGCAAGAAAAATGAATTTATATGTTTAGCAGATTTTTATTTTTCATTTAGGAAATTCAGCTCAATTTTTAGAGAAAAAAAAACTATAATTTTAATTAGATCATTAAGCTCGCTTTGGCGAAACAGTTCAGGGCCTTTCATCAGCATAAAAACCTAATTCGTACTGTTGTGGTCATGTTTCTCCATTCTCAAGCTCATTTCAGGTATTATTCACCTCATAGCTGTGGTATTGCTATTTCTGAGGTATGAAGCACACGATTCATGAGTGAATTGAAGTTCGGGTTAGTAAATGTTCTTTCTTTTTTTAGTATTAGTTTAATTTACATCCAAGGAAAATAAATAAAAATCTACAAAGTGCTGTTTTGCTGCTCACGTTATATAGTAAGAAAACCAAACCAACATGAGTTTTCGTACTCTTAAAGATAAACGAAAATTTTCTTCATATCCTGTGAGTATATAATGGTTTACCTTCATCCTGAAGTTTCAACATGAAACAGGCAAAATAAGTATATCCACAAAATTAAATATATTTCCCTGTTAATTTTTAAGAGCGTATTTACCACATAAAATGAAAATTGTGTGGAAAAATTAATTGCACAATCTGATAAATATAATATAGCAGTCAAACTAGTGCGAATCATAAATTAATTTTAATCATTGTAGAATTAATTTTTAATTTAGATTCACTTTACTAAGCTCTACAACAATAATGACAACCAGAGAATATTTTCAACTATTTCAAATCGTATTTTCCTCCATATTTATAAATAATCAGATTTTGTATTTCAATAAATTCGGTTTGAATCGCTGTATAAGTTTGTGTTTGTGTGTAACTGCCACGTATGTGAACGTTTTCCACTAGAAATTGAAATAAATACGTATCTTAGAATCAATATTCGAACTCATTATTGAGTAGTTTTTTTTCAGGGACACTAAATTTCAGATTATAAAAAGAGAACATTTACCCAATTCATTTATTCAATATTTTCAATTTTTTGCCATTTTTCTCTATATTTATACTAATATACTACAAAAGGTACCAAATTTCATAATTTCAATGAAATATTTTAAATAAATATATTGAAAATGTAATTGAAATTTGAAATTCCGACCTCGTGCAGCTACGCAATCATCATCTGTATATTTAGCATTGTGCATTTATATCTAGATTTTCTAACTTTTGTTATCAAGATTCTTTAAGCTTTTAATGAATTATTATGAATATTAAATGCTGCGCCGATGGAGGAACACGTGACTCAATGGTTAAAATGACAAAATGTTAATTTTTTCAGTTTCCGGTGGACTTCAGTTCGGGTCTGGAACAAGATAAACCAATTCATTAATTCAATAGTTAAAAACATTTTTGCGATTGTTCTCTATATTTATACTAATATACTACAAAATGTACCAAATTTCAGAATTCCAAATGTAATTTAAATAAATATATTGAAAATGTAATTGAAATTTGAACTTCCGGCCTTGTGCACATGCGCAATCATCATCTGTATGTTTATCATCGTGCATTTATATAAAAATTTTCTAACCTTTGTTATCAAGATTCTTTAATCTTTTAATGAATTATTATGAATATTCGATTGCTGCGCCGATGGAGGAACACGTGACTCAATGGTTAAAATGACATACTGTTATTTTTTTCAGTTCGTTGAACTTCAGTTTGGGTCTGGAACAAGATAAACCATTTCATTTATTCAATATTTCTTATTTTTTTGCGATTTGTCTCTATATTTATACTAATACAATACAAAATGTACCAAATTTCATAATTCCAAATGTAATTTAAATAAATAAATTTAAAATATAATGGAAATTTGAATTTCTGACCTCGTGCAGATGCGCAATCATCATTTGTATGTTTAGCATTGTGCATTTATAGCCAGATTTTCTAACTTTTGTTTATCAAGATTCTTTAAGCTTTTAATGATTTATTAAGTATATTAAATTGCTGAGCCGATGGAGGAACACGTGGCTCAATGGTTAAAATGGCATACTGTTATTTTTTTTTCAGTTTTCGGTGGGCTTCAGTTCGGGTCTGGAACCCGATAAACCAATTCATTTATTCAAAATTTTCATTTTTTGCGATTTTTCTGTACATTTATACTAATATACTGCTACACCTATAAAATATCATAATTCCAATGTAATAATTTAAATAAAAATATTGGAAATTCAATTGAAATTTGAAATTCCGACCTCGCACACATGCCCAGCCATCATCTGTATGTTTATCATTGTGCATTTATATCCAGATTTTCTAACTTTTGTTATCATGATTCTTTAAGCTTTTAATGATTTATTAAGAATATTAAATTGCTGCGCCGATGGATGAACACGTGGCTCAATGGTTAAAATGGCATACTGTAATTTTTTTTTTTTCAGTTTTCGGTGGGCTACATTTCGGGTCTGGAACAAGATAAACCAATTCATTCATTCAATATTTTCATTTTTTGCGATTTTTCTTTATATTTATACTAATATACTACAAAATCTACCAAATTTCATAATTCCAAATGTAATAATTTATATATATATATTGGAAATGTAATTGGAATTTGAACTTCCGACGCTGTGCACATGCGCAATCATCATGTGTATGTTTAACATTGTGCATTTATAGCCAGAGTTTCTAACCTTTGTTATCAAGATTCTTTAATCTTTTAATGAATTATTATGAATATTAGATTGCTGCGCCGAGGGAGGAACACGTGACTCAATGGTTAAAATGACATGCTGTTATTTTTTTTCAGTTTTCGGTGGACTTCAGTTCGGGTCCGGAACCTAATAAACCAATTCATTCATTCAATAATTTTATTTTTTGCGATTTTTCTCTATATTTATACTAATATACTACAAAATGTACCAAATTTCATAATTTCAAATGTAATTTAAATAGGTATATTGAAAATATAATGGAAATTTGAATTTCCGACCTCGTGCACATGCGCAATCATCATTTGTATGTTTAGCATTGTGCATTTATAGCCAGATTTTCTAACCTTTGTTATCAAGATTCTTTAATATTTTAAGGAATTATTATGAATATTAGATTGCTGCGCCGGCGGAGGAATACGTGGTTCAATGGTTAAAATGACATACTGTTATTTTTTTTTTTTCAGTTTTCGGTGGGCTTCAGCTCGGGTCTGGAACCCGATAAACCAATTCATTTATTCAATATTTTCATTTTTTGCGATTTTTCTGTACATTTATACTAATATACTGCAAGACCTATAAAATATCATAATTCCAAATATAATAATTTAAATAAAAATATTGGAAATTAAATTGAAATTTGAAACTCCGACCTCGCACACATTGCCTAGTCATCATCTGTATGTTTATCATTGTGCATTTATATCCAGATTTTCTAACTTTTGTTATCAGGATTCTTTAAGCTTTTAATGATTTATTAAGAATATCAGGTTGCTGCGCCGATGGAGGAACACATGGCTCAATGGTTAAAATGACATGCTGTTATTTTTTTCAGTTTTTGGTGGACTCCAGTTCGGGTCTGGAACAAAATAAACCAATTCATTTATTCAATATTTTCAATTTGTTTGCTATTTTTCTCCATATTTATACTAATATACTACAAAATGTACCAAATTTCATAATTCCAAATGTAATAATTTAAATAAATATATTGCTAATGTAATTGGAATTTGAACTTCCGACGTCGTGCACATGCGCAATCATCATCTGTATGTTTAGCATTGTGCATTTACATCCAGATTTTCTAACTTTTGTTATCCAGATTCTTTAATCTTTTAATGAATTATTATGAATATTAGATTGCTGCGCCGATGGAGGAACACGTGACTCAATGGTCAAAATGACATACTGTTAATTTTTTCAGTTTTCGGTGGACATCAGTTCGGGTCTGGAACAAGATAAACCAATTTATTAATATAATATTTTCAATTTTTTTGCGATTTTTCTCAATATTTGTACTACTATACTACAAAATGTACCAAATTTCATAATTCCAAATGTAATAATTTAAATAAATATAATCAAAATGTAATTGAAAGTTGAAATTGATGACCTCACGCAGAAGCGCAGTCATTATTCGCACGTTTAGCAATGTGCATTTATATCCAGATTTTCTAACTTTTGTTATAATGATTCTTTAAGCTTTTAATAATTTATTAAGAATATTAGGTTGCTGCGCCGCTGGAGGATTACGTGGATCAATGGTTAAAATGACAAACTGTTATTTTTTTTTCCGTTTTCGGTGGGCTTCAGTTCGGGTCTGGAACCCGATAAACCAATTCATTTATTCAATATTTTCATTTTTTGCGATTTTTCTGTACATTTGTACTAATATACTGCAACACCTATAAAATATCATAATTCCAAATGTAATAATTGAAATAAAAATATTGGAAATTCAATTGAAACCTGAAACTCCGACCTCGCACACATGCCCAGTCAACATTTATATGTTTAGCATTGAGCATTTATATCCAGATTTTCTAACTTTTGTTATCAAGATTCTTTAGCCTTTTAATGAATTATTATGAAGATTAGATTGCTGCGCCGATATAGGAATACGTGACTCAATGGTTAAGATGACATACTGTTATTTTTTTTCAGTTTTTGGTGGACTTCATTTCGGGTCTGGAACAAGATAAACCAATTCATTTATTCAATATTTTCAAATTTTTTTGCAATTTTTCTCTATATTTGTACTTATATACTACAAAATGTACCAAATTTCATAATTCCAAATGCAATAATTTAAATAAAAATATTGCAAATGTAATTGAAATTTGAAATTCCGATCTCGTGCACATGCGCAATCATCATCTGTATGTTTATAATTGTGCATTTATATCCAGATTTTCTAACTTTTGTTATCAAGATTTTTTAAGCTTTTAATGAATTATTATGAAGATTAGATTGCTGCGCAGATGGAGGAACCCGTGGCTCAATGGTTAAAATGACATACTGTTATTTTTCTCAGTTTTTGGTGGAATTCAATTCGTGTCTGAAACCCGATAAACACATTCATTTATTCAATATTTTCAATTTTTTGCGATTTTTCTTTAAATTCGTACTAATATACTATAAAATGTATCAAACTTCATAATTCCAAACGTAATAATTCAAATAAAAATATTGGAAATTCAATTGAAATTTGAATTCCGACCTCGCACACATGCCCAGTCATCATTTGTATGTTTAGCATTGTGCATTTATATCCAAATTTTCTAACCTTTGTTATCAAGATTCTTTAATCTTTTAAGGAATTATTTTGAATATTACATTGCTGCGCCGATGGAGGAACACGTGTCTCAATTGTTAAAATGACATACTGTTAACTTTTTCAGTTTTCGGTGGACTTCAGTTCGGGTCTGGAACCCGTTAAACCAATTCATTTATTCAATATTTTCGAATATTTTTTTTTGCGATTTTTCTCTATATTTGTACTAATATAATACAAAATGTACCAAATTTCATAATTCCAAATGTAATAATTTAAATAAATATATTGAAAATGTAATTGGAATTTGAACTTCCGACGTCGTGCACATGCGCAATCATTATCTGTATGTTTAGCATTGTGCATTTATAGCCAGATTTTCTAACCTTTGTAATCAAGATTCTTTAATCTTTTAAAGAATTATTATGAATATTAGATTGCTGCGCCGATGGAGGAAACATGTGGCTCAATAGTTAAGATTACATATTGTTATTTTTTTTAGTTTCAGGTGGGCTTCAGTTCAGGTTTGGAACAAAATAAACTAATTCATTTATTCAATATTTTCATTTTTTACGATTTTTTTGTACATTTTTACTAATATACTACAACGCCTATAAAATATCATAATTCGAAATGTAATAATTTAAATAAAAATATTGGAAATTCAATTGAAATTTGAAATTCCGACCTCGCACACATTCCCAGTCATCATATGTATGTTTAACATTGTGCATATTTATCCAGATTTTCTAACTTTTGTTATCAAGATTTTTTAAGATTTTAGTTAATTAGTAAGTATTTTAGACTGCTGCACCGATGGAGGATTACGTGGATCAATGGTTAAAATGACATACTGTTAATTTTTTTCAGTTCTCGGTGGTCTTCAGTTCGGGTCTGGAATCCGATAAACCAATTCAGTTATACAATATTTCTTTTTTTTTTTTGCGATTTGTTTCTATATTTATACTAATACAATACAAAATGTACCAAATTTCATAATTCCAAATGTAATTTAAATAAATATATTGCAAATGTAGTTGAAATTTTAACTTCCGACCTCGTGCACATGCGCAATCATCATTTGTATGTTTAGCATTGTGCATTTATAGCCAGATTTTCTAACCTTTGTTATCAGGATTCTTTAAGCTTTTAATGAATTATTATGAATATTAGATTGCTGCACTGACGGAGGAACACGTGACTCAATGGTCAAAATGACATACTGTTATTTTTTTCAGTTTTCGGTGGACGTCAGTTCGGGTCTGGAACAAGAAAAACCAATTTATTAATATAATATTTTCAGTTTTTTTTTGCGATTTCTCTCTATATTTGTACTAATATGCTAGAAAACCTACCAAATTTCATAATTTCAAAAGTAATAATTTAAATAAATATATTGAAAGTGTATTTGAAATTTGAACTTCCGTCCTCGCGCACATGCGCAGTCACCATCTGTATGTTTAGTATTGTGCATTTATATCCAGATTTTCTTACTTTTGTCATCAAGATTCCTTAAACTTTTAATGAATTATGAAGCATTTTAAATTGCTGCACCGACGGAGGAACACGCGGCGCGATGGTTAAAATGTCACGCTATTAGTTTTCACTTTTCGAAGGACTTCAGTTCGGGTACGGAAACGGACAATTACATTTATTTATTCCATATTTACATTTTTTTTTGAGATTTCTCTCTATATTTGTACTAATATGCTAGAAAACCTACCAAATTTCATAATTTCAAAAGTAATAATTAAAATAAATATATTGAAAATGTAATTGAAATTTGAACTTCCGTCCTCGCGCACATGCGCAGTCACCATCTGTATGTTTAGCATTGTGCATTTATATCCAGATTTTCTAACTTTTGTTATCAAGATTCTTTAAACTTTTAATGAATTATTAAGAATTTCAAATTGCTGCGCCGCTGGACGAACACGTAGCTCGATGGTTGAAATGACACGCTATTGGTTTTCACTTTTCGGAGGACTTGAGTTCGGGTACGGAAACGGACAATTCAATTTATTTATTCAATATTTTCATTATTTTTTTTTTTTGCGATTTCTTTCTATATTTGTACTAATATGCTAGAAAAGCTGGGGAGTTATCTGACAGCACCACACGTAAACAACTTGGAGCCGGTTGTGCCTTCGGAACTTTTGATTTTTATCAAGAACCTGAAGCCCAACAAATCGCCTGGATTGAATCTGATTACTAATCGCATGATTAAAAATTTGACCCCTAAATTTATCTTATATTTAACTTATTTAATTAATAGAATGATGGATCTTTGTTTTTTCCCCGATAGTTGGAAAACAGCTGTGGTTGTCCCGATTCCAAAACCACGATCTGATTTGTCTTTACCTCAAAATTTCCGTCCCATCTCGCTACTTAGTAGCTTGAGTAAAGTGTACGAATCTGTGCTCTTGAAACGCCTGAATCAATTTCTCAGCGACAAAAATATCTTAATTTCAGAACAATTTGGCTTTAGACAAAATTTGTCGACGAACCACCAACTAGTTCGTGTTACAGAGTTGATTCATGACGGCTTTCAAAAGTCTACAACCACAGGTGCACTTTTTCTGGACGTAGCCAAAGCCTTTGATAAAATTTGGAACGATGGCTTATTATTAAAGCTCATGCGACTTGATTTTTCGGCTCAATTTGTCAAAATTCTACGCTCGTACCTAACTTCACGTAACTTTAAGGTACGAGTAAACAATGTAATTTCTTCCCCCAGACCAATCCTGAGCGGTTGTGCACAAGGAAGTTTACTCTCCCCAACTCTTTTTAACATTTATGTTAACGATCTACCGAGAGCTAGGAATTGTCACTTAGCGATTTTCGCAGACGATACCGCCATCCTTACACAGCATAGGGATCCACAGACAGTCATACACAACATACAACATTACATAACCTTTCTACAGTGCTGGCTCGAGGGCTGGAAGATAAAAGTCAATCCAACTAAATGCGCGTGCCTCCTTTTTACTAATAAGAAGAAAATGCCCGATTTAGAACCTATCCAAATTTTTGGCCAGCCCGTCCCCTTTGTAAATGAGTACAAATACTTAGGGTTGTTACTAGATGCAAAATTAAGCTTTAATAGTCATATTAAAGCAGCCCACGCAAAAGCAATTATGATGAGTGATAAACTCTACAGCTTTTTCTCTCCTCGGAGCAAGCTATCGATTAGGCTCAAGCTTCTGCTCTACAAAGCCATAATAAGACCAACTGTAATGTACGGCTCCCAAATCTGGGGGGCCACTTCAGCAAAAAACATTAAGAAGTTGCAAGTTCTACAAAATAGACAACTGAGGAGAATTGTGAACGCTCCCTGGTACGTCAGAAACAAAATTATTCATGACGACCTCCAAATTGATCCTGTTTCGGAATTTATTAAAAGAACATCAATTAAGTTCTTCGAAAAAATACCCCAGATTCGTAACGAGTTACTACAGTTACCTGTCTACGACCAAACCAAGCCTAGCTCTCGTAAGAGGCCTAGAGCCGCTATTGATAATATTTATGTCAACTTCCCAGCCGTCAAAAAGCTGAGGACTAACTAACTCGTTACCAATCTGGCGTCTTAAATTTTCAAAATTATACCCGTTTTGGCCATAGATAGCTACGATGTGCTACACGCGATATTTCCAGTAATTATGTATTTTTTCTAACTAAGCAAAATAGCCCACCCCAGAATTAGAAGGCACGTGCAACGTAACTCCATTAAATTTCTCAATAGCCCCATAAATAGTATAAACCTATTATTTTAATTATATTAATTATTTACCAATAAAAAAGAAAAGAAAGATTTTTTTAAAAATTAATTACCATCTTTGACGTTAGAGCTTTACTGCGCTCGTCTAAACTAGTTCTATTAATTTTAATGTACCCCCAACTTACAAATTAAAGAATTATTCAAAATTATGATGTGGAGGTGCTTGTGACCACTTTGTCACACCGCGGAACTCCGAAACATCACAACGTTGCCGTTGCCGTTGCTAGAAAACCTACAAAATTTCATAATTTCAAAAGTAATAATTTAAATAAATATATTGAAAATGTAATTGAAATTTGAACTTCCGTCCCCGCGCACATGCGCAGTAATCATCTGTGTGTTTAGCATTGTGCATTTATATCCAGATTTTCTTACTTTTGTTATCAAGATTCTTTAAACTTTTAATGAATTATTAAGAATTTTAAATTGCTGCACCGACGGAGGAACACGTGGCGCGATGGTTGAAATGACACGCTATTAGTTTTCACTTTTCGGAGGACTTCAGTTCGGGTACGGAAACGGACAATTCAATTTATTTATTCAAGATTTTCATTATTTTTTTGCGATTTCTTTCTATATTTGTACTAATATGCTAGAAAACCTACCAAATTTCATAATTTCAAAAGTAATAATTTAAATA